>VWYK01055436.1:10023-22290 GCA_013399775.1 Semnornis frantzii
GGCACTGAGTGCCTCAAGCAGCCTCCTCTTAAACACCTCCAGGGATGGGCACTCCACCACCTCACCAAGCAGCCCATTCCAATGCCAATCTCTCTTGCTGTGAAGAACTTCCTCCTAACACTCAGCCTGAACCTGCCCTGGCACAGCTTGAGGCTGTGTCCTCTTGTTCTGTCCCTGGGTGCCTGGCAGCAGAGCCCAACCCCAGCTGGCTGCAACCTCCCTTCAGGTAGCTGCAGAGAGCAATGAGGTCTGCCCTGAGCCTCCTCTTGTGCAGGCTGCACACCCCCAGCTCCCTCAGCCTCTCCTCACAGGGCTGTGCCCCAGGTCCCTCACCAGGGCCTTGGTGCCCTTCTCTGGGTGCCTTCCAGCACCTCAACATCTTTCTTGAATTGAGGGGTCCAGAATTGGACACAGCACTCAAGGTGTGGCCTGACCAATGCTGAGTACAGGGGCAAAATGACCTCCCTGGTGTTAGAAGCTCCTAACACCTTTCTCTGTTCCCAGGCAACACTTCAGGGAGCTCAATAGACCCTTCGATGCCACCAGTCACAGCCGCGGAGACAAAAGGCAACAGCAGTATGGCAGACCCTGGAGCCCCTGCAGCCTCCAGCAGTCCTCAGCCCACGCCAGAGCCCTCTGGTAACAGCTTCCCCTTGCTCCCTCCCCTGGCCCCAGCAGCATTTGCATTAATAATCAGATTCAATAAGTGCACTGCCTGGGGAGCCTGGCTCCCACAAAAGCAAAGAGCCTAGGATGGTCAAAAGGTTTCATCCTGTCCAAGAAGTTCTGCCTGGGGCAATGTGACACTGCTGTCTTGAGGGTGGGTGGCTTGTCTTAGGGTGCTAGAATCATGGAATCATAGTACTATGGGATGGTGCAACCATTGACTCATAGAATAGTGGAATGATAGAATCATGGGATCATAGAATGGTGGGATCATGGTAGAATCACGGAATGGTAGAATCACGGAATCACAGAATCATAGATTCCTAGAACCACAGAATCATGGAATCCTAGAATCATGGAATCCTAGAATCATGAAATCCTAGGATCATGGAATCCTAGAATCATGAAATCCTAGGATCATGGAATCCTAGAATCATGGAATCATAGAATCCTAGGATCATGGAATCATAGCGTCATGGAATCCTACAATCCTAAAATCAAAGAATCATGCAATCGTAGAATAATGGAATCATAGAATCATGGAATCCTAGAATCCAAGAATCATAGACTTCTAGAACCACAGAGTCATGGAATCATAGAACTGTAGAACCCCAGAATAAATGCCAGGCAGGAATGGAGCTCAAGGATCACCTGGTCCAACCTTCTCTGGCAAGACTCATCCTATTCCAAACAGCCAAGAGCTGATGGGACAAAAGTCTCCTTTGATCTTTTATCTCAGCACTTCTCTGCTCAGCAAGATGCAGCCCTAAGTGCTCTGCCTGCATTTCTGCTAACAGACCAAAGCTCTGAAGGGCTTTGCAGCAGGGCCCCTGAGGGTCTTTCTCTTACCTTATTTGAAGTCATTATCTCTGTCTCAAGTTGGAGAGGAAGGTGATGCAGGGAAGGCTGGGCTGGGGCACCCTTGCTGTGCTGTAGGGCATGCCCAGGAAAGGAGCCCCTTGTAAGCAGATGCCGAAGTTCTTCTAACAACCTTGGAGCTGAAGCAGGTCTGATGGGCACTCCTTGCAGCCAGGGACACACCCTGATTCTGCTGGCTATGACCAACCAGTGCTGTAGCTCAGTTAGTGCAATGCCAAGCGCTGACCTGAGAAGACTTCAGCTTGCTCATGTGTTCTTCTCAATGCATTTCTTCCAAACCAAAGCTGCAGCCAGCTCCCTGGCAGTCAGCTCAACCCCCCCAGGGCACAGCAGTGACAAGACGAGCCTCCAGTCCAGCCTGCAGCCCAGTCTCCAGTCCAGCCAAGCCCCAACACAGCCTCTGGGCACCCCCTTGGACCCCAACCACATGAGCCATGGGGCTCCCACAAGTGAAAAGCCAGCAACAGAACCCAGCACAGCAGGAGAAACCCCAAGGACCACGGCAGATCTGATGACCTCTTCCACCACCTCGGGGCACCCTCCTGCCTCAGCTGCCACCACAACACTGCACACAGCCAGGGACAGCCCAAAGGTGAGGCCACGGCTGGGTGCTGTGGGACCATAAAGAGGCTGATCTTGTCTCACAACCCTCCAAGAATTCCCTGATACCACCACTGCCTTTTTTCCCTTCCAGACCATCACATGCCACAATGTCAGAGAAGTGAGTGACACTGGTGCCATCTGCCTGCAGCTCAACGAGTCCAGCACTTGCGTGAGTTACAGCCTGGGGTGGCCACACATCTCCAAGGGAGGGGACATGCAGGAGAAGGGAACTATGAGCAAAAGCCGAGGGCAGGAGCCTGCAGTGCTCTCAGCCTTGCAAAGATGGAGTCACCCACCAGACCAGGCTGTTCAGGGTGAGAAGCTCACACTCTGATCCCTAGGACACATCATCTAAGATGTGCAAACTGACAGAAGTAGGGATCACCACAATAGTTCCAGGAGCATCCCAAAGGGATGATGACAGCAGTCCCAAGAGCATCCCAAAGGGATGGTCACAGCAGTCCCAGGAGTATCTCAAAGGGATGATGACAGCAGTCTCAGGAGTATCCCACAGGGATGATCACAGCAACCCCAAGAGTATCCCAAAGGAATGATCACAGCAGTCCCAAGAGCGTCCCAAAGGGATGATCATGGTGGTCCCAGAGGAAACAATCCTGACCTCCAGGAGTCCTTTCCAGCCCTAACATTCCATGCTAAGGCTCTGGGGTCACTTTAACTTCTGAAGTATCTCCCACCATATTCAATGGGAAATTCCCTTTGTTCTTCTGCTTCCTCTTCCTGGCTGGCAATTGGAGAACCATTTTTTTTTCTTGTCTTGCCAACTGCCCTAGGGAAGAAATGAGGGCACCTGAAGGAGCCCTGGCTGCAGCTGCACCAGCTCCATGTTCTATGTAATTGCCCTTCACCATGTGCACCAAACAATTAAGGTGTTTTAAAGGCCAAAGAGGGTCCAGCTGACATGATGTGAGGGGTGTGAGGCAGGAAACGTTCCACACTGGAAGTACAACCTAAAAGAAAGGGCAAATGGTAGTAGGCCAGTAGATTTGTCAGAGTCCTGGGTATGAAATGGTAGTGACTGATTTTACAGCCTCACTTAGGATGAGTGGATTCTTTCTTGGCTTCTGCAAATTGGAGATTAAAATGGTGCTTAGACTTTGCTCTTGGTCACAGGGACGACACTTCAGGAAGGATTCGCAGGGAAGTTCCTTCAAGAGAGAGTGAGTCTGGTCACAGATGCCATCTAGTGGGAACAGCACCTCCTGGGCACAGGGTTTAGACAGTCTGCGTGCTTCAAATGGACAGAAACCATAGAATCACAGAAAGGTTTAGCTTGGAACAGACCTTAAAGATCACCCAGCTCCAGCCCCTTACCATGGCAGGGACACCTCCTGCGAGCCCAGGCTGCTCAAAGCCTCATCCAGCCTGGCTTTAAAGACTGCCAGGGTTGGAGTATGTGATGTAGATACAACATACAGAATGCCCTAGAGTCACAGAATCACTGAGGTTGGAAAAGACCTTCAAGATCATCAAGTCCAACCCTTACCTAACTCTACCAGGGCCACTATCACTACACCACATCTTACTGCGCACACTCTTAACCCTCCTTCCATGTCCAACAAGGCAAACTGCTACACTTCCAGCGTCCTTTTGAGAGCTTTCACCTCACAGCAGACCTCTCCTGTGCCTCCACCTCAGCAACCATCAAGTGGGAAAAACCAGCTCAGGCTCAGCAACCTGGGAAGCAGATAAGAGCGTCCATGAGGAGAGCAGATAGGAGGGCCCATGCCATGTCCTGATTTCCTGCTGGCCTTTCCCAAAGCAAATGAGCAATCAGCTGGCTCCCAGCATTGCTAATTACAAAGGGAAACTCTGACACTGAGAGAAGTTCTTTCCACAGCACGGAAACGAAGATACACTTGGGACTCTTGTTCCATCTTGGCTTTTCTCACCCTTAATCCAAGCTCTATAGAAACAGTTGAAAAGGGTTTGTTTGTTATTCTCCCATAGATGAGCTGCTGCATGTTTTGCACGTTAAGAGGATGCGGTGATGCGAGCACAATGTTTGGGCAGCTCTGATAGAAATACAGAACTATTTGGAAAAGCCCTCCAAGATCATCCAGTCCAACCAGAAACCCAGCACCTCCACAGCCACTAAACCATGACCCCACAGCTACAAGATTCTTGAACCCCTCCAGGGATGGGGACTCCACCATCTCCCTGGGCAGCCTGTGACAACCCCTGACCACTCTTGCAGAAAATTTTTTTCCTAATCTCCAACCTAACCCTCCCCTGGCACAATTTCAGGCCATTTCCTCTTATTCTATCACTTGTTCCTTGGGAGGAGAGACCAACACTCACCTCACTTCAGTCTCCTTTCAGGGAGCTGTAGAGAGCAACAAGTCTCTCCTTAGTCTCCCTTTCTCCAGACTAGACACCCCCAGTTTCCTCAGCTGCTCCTCCCCAGCCCTGTTCTCCAGACCCTTCACCAGCTTTGTTGCCCTTCGCTGGACCCACTCCAGCACCTCAACCCCCTTCTTGGAGTGAAGGGCCCAAAAGGCAATGAAAAGAAGGCACTGAGCTGCCCAGCTCAGCACAGAGCTGCAACACAAGAGGGTCTGCTCCCCTTCCACAGCCGCATCTTGGGGGGTACCTTCTAGAGGACAAGCAGAGGTCAGGGACAGGATTGGGGTATCAGCCAGAGCTGGTCTCCATCTCAAGGAGGTGCACATGGCCACAGCTCAGCTGATGTCCCCAGCTGGGGAGGATGTTTGGGAAGCTGATAACAATTGTTAGCAACTGTGAGGTCTGCCTCCAAGCATGACCATGGCTGAAAATAGATCCAAGGAGAAAGCCTGTCCTGGCTGATACAGAAATTGGCCTGTGGAAGGGAAAGGCTGCAGCTCCCCACTCCTCTTCCTCTTCCACCCAAGAGTCAATTCAGCTCTAAAATGTCAGAATTCTGCATTTTACTTTGTTGGGTTTTTGGTTGTTGGTTTGGTTTGGTTTAGGTTTTGTTTTGTTTTGTTTCTTCCCCAGCCTTTGATCAGCAACCCAGCGAAAACACAGAAGACATTTCCTAAACAGGAAGGCTAAAAGCTTCTTTGTTATTTCCCTCCTTTCCCAGCCCCTGCCTGGGACTCTCAAACAATAGGGCCCTTTGGGCAGCTCTTTTGCTCCAAAGCTTGGAGGGACTTGAGTGCAATTCAGACCCTAAATTTAGCCTTGTTTAAATGACACTTGCAAGAGCTGATAATAATACCTCCAATTAGGTATTATATATATCCTTATTAGGTTAAGCCACAAGAAAAGAGCATCTCCATTTGCTAGGCTCAAAGCAGGAGGGGGTAGTGGGGAGTGAAAGGCTGACACCCAGCCCAGTATTTTCATGCTCACCTCTTGTTGCTTCTGCTCAGCTTTGCGCAGCATAGGTGAGCCACCAAAGCACACAGAGGAAAAACTCACCACAGTTCCAAGAGCACCTTCAAAGAGCCAGAGAATCACAGAATGGCAGAGGTTGGGAGGGACTTCCAGATGTCATCAAGTCCAGCCTTCCTGCCAAAAAGCAGAGTGACACAGGAAGGTTTCCAAATGGGTCATCAAAGTCTGTACAGAAGGAGACTCCACAGCCTTCTCTGGGCAGCCTCCTCCAGGGCTCCAGCAGCCTCACAGCAAAGTTTTTGCTCATGCTGAGGTGGAACCTCCTAGATTCCAGGTTGCGTCTCCATCTTCGGCACAGCTGGGATGAAGGAGGAGTCGGTTTGGTTGGGTTGGGCTGGTTCAGTGTCTGTTTGGATGTTTTGCAGAAACACTTTCTGGAGAAGAAGGGCTCAGCCTTATGGAGTTCCATCTGTGAAAGCAGCAGCCACCCTGTTCCCTCCCCCTGCCAGATCAAACTGGCCAAATCCGAGGTGGACCATGACTGCCTGCTCCTCATCCTCGTCGGTGACAGAGGTCAGTTGAGCTCGTTCCTTGAGACCACTGGATCATGGCCTCTATGTGGGCAGGGGAAAAGAGGAGTGCTTGTGGGGAGAGGCTGTGGCATACAAATCCTCAGTCACAGCCTGGAAGGCAACTCCTCTCTGCAGCTACTCAACTTTCTTCTGAGGTTCTGCTGGACC
The DNA here is from genome assembly GCA_013399775.1 of Semnornis frantzii. Taxonomy (NCBI): domain Eukaryota; kingdom Metazoa; phylum Chordata; class Aves; order Piciformes; family Ramphastidae; genus Semnornis; species Semnornis frantzii. Next base: position 16,251 of record VWYK01055436.1, read on the forward strand.
CATGGTGCCATGATGGTGCCTCCAGAGCAGCGAAGGAGCTCACAGCTCCTCTGCCTTCAGCAGCAGCCAGGCTCTGTGAAGGTAACATTAGTGTCACCCTCCATCTGATCTGCTTCTCCTGTTTTAAACCCTGCAGATCCTGCTACAGATGTGCTCCAGGAGTCTCACTGGGAAAAGGTAAATTCCCTAAGTAAATGCAGCTGGAAAAAGAGGGTGGCCTTGAGTGGCTGGGAAAAGGAGGTTTTTAGATGTGGCTGGGGCAGATGGTTGAGACCTCAGCCTGCATCCATCTTGGAGGTGCTCGTTTAGTGTTGAGATGGTTGGAGCCAACCAGCAGATGTGCAGCAAGGCAGTGATGGAAGATCACTGGGGGCAGAAATGCTTCCAAGCCTGTAAAATACTGCAGTATCTCCTTTAAAAAGGCCTAGATCCCAGCGACAACTCTAAGGATACAACTGTCCCTCTCCTTCTTCTTCATTCCACCTCTCCATATCCCAGGGAAGCTGCCATTGGCTCTGAAAGCTGTGCTCCAGGTGCCCCTAGAAGTGGCAGCCCAGCAGCACAAGGCACAGAGAGACTTCAGCCATGCAGAGTCACAACCTAAACCTGAGGGCTTGAGTGCTGAAGTCCAAGGGAGGAAATGTCATAGAATCATTAAGGTTGGAAAAGATCTCTAATGTCACCCAGTCCAACCATCAACCAATACCACCATGGCCACTAAACCATGGCCCAAAGTACCATGGCCATAGGTTTTTTGAACACCTCCAAGGATGGGAACTGCACCACCTCCCTGGGCAGCCTGCTCCAATCCCTGACCACTCTTCCAACAAAGAAATTGTTCCTAATAACCAACCTAAACCTCCCCTGGAGCAACTTAAGGCTATTTCCTCTTGTCTTATCACTTGTTCCTTGGGAGAAGAGATCCGTGCCACAGATGGCAATTAGGCCAGAGGGCAAGTGCAAAGCTCAGGAGCTGGGATAGCAAAGCTCAGCTTGGCTGAAGGAGGAGGTGAAGCCCAGCCCTGGGCTCAACAGATGCAAACATTTCCTGTTTGTTAAACTCCCTTTAGTGTTTTATGCTTTACTTTTTTCCCCCTAGTTTGGAATAAAATCCCTTAAACGAGGGAGTGTGAGGAACCACCAAGACTTCTCTCAGAAGACCCTGATAGCCTTGGTGACATCTGGACTCCTGCTGGCATTCTTGGGCTTGGCAGGGTATCTGCTGATGAAGCGGAGGAGCTGGACCCCATCGGGCGAGAGGCTGGTTAGTGCTTACCTCTGGCAGCAGAGAGGGTAGAGAGCAGTCTGGTAGTGCCAGGGAGGGTGCTGGAGGGCAGAAGAGCGGGTTGCTCCTCAGCCTGAAGCTCAGCACCCTCCACCTGTGTCTGTCCCCAGCTCAATGGCACAGCTCGGCCAGCACACAGGTTGCTGTGACCAGGGCTGGGTCAGCCTGGGCAAGGCGAAGGGGCAGGAGCAGGGAGGTGAGACCCTCCAGGGTGAAGGGAAACCGCTCTTGTTTTCTAAAATTAACTGCTAGCTGATCATTGCCATGGGAAAGCCACCCCTTCCTTGCTCCTACTTTCAGGTCTAACACTTCTTTTTGCTCAGCAGTAAGAACTCCTCCAGCAAGACCCCTCCAGGCACATGGGAACCTCATGCATTTGGCATTAAAAGTGACACCCTTTGAGCTCCCATTGGCTGCAGCCCAGCTCCGTGTCTCTCTTGTACCCATGCTGTAATAAAGGCTGTTTCTCTCCCCACTGGTAATAAACACATCAAGGAAGGAAGGAAGAAAGAGAAACTCCCTGTTTCCATTTTGTCCTTCCCAGGCAGGCAGGCAGGCAGGCTGATCACTGAGGACTCTCCCCTGTTCCAATTCCTGAGCACTCTTTCAGTAAAGACCTTGTTCCTAATCTCCAGTCTAAACCTCTCTTGGTGCAATCTGAGGCCTTTTCCTTGAGGAACTCAAGGATGAGACATCAAGGCAGCATTTCTGTCCCGGGAACCTATTAGGTCATTTCAACACCAGAGAAGATGCTCTCCAAATATTTGGGATGGATATAGACATTTGGACTGGATACAAACATTTAGACTGGAAATTAGAAAGAAATTATTTACAGTGAGGGTGGTGAAACACTGGCACAGGTTGCCCAGGGAGGTTGTGATTGTTCCTCCCACTGTTCAAAGCCAGGCTGGATGAGGCTTTGAGCAACCTGCTCTAGTGGGAGGTGTCCCTGCCCATGACAGGGGGGTTAGAACTGGATGATCTTCAAAGTCCATTTCAACTCAAGTCATTCTGTGAACATGCAGATGGGAAACCAAGTGCCTGTGTCAGAGGCAGGGACATCACAGCTTGGGGCTCTCCAAGACACTATATCCAGGTACAATCTCCTGTATGCTGGCAGCAAGTGGAAGGCAGCATAAATGCATGTCTGGGAGCTGCCTATGTAAACACATGGCAGAGTCAATCCAGTTCCCAGGTGAGATGTGTCCAGCACACCCATCCTGCTGGACAAGGAGCTGAGCAAAACAATGGAGCAGGCAGGAAGCTCAGCAGCCTGGATGCTGCTGGGCAAGCAAGGAGTGAGGCTATCTGCCACCATCAGTTGCCACCTGCAACCCACAACCACCGGCGCCAGACCTTCCCTGATCAAATGCATCATGGTGGGGAATGGAAGCAGCTCTGCTATTGCTCTGGGTCCTTTAGAAGCATCTGCTCCTGGGTGCAGTGGTGGTAACAAGCCAGGCAACACATCTTTGCAGACCTACAAGCCTGCTACCACCTCTCTGTGAGTTGCGTGACTTTCCAGGCTAAAAGAAAAGATGGGGAAAGAACAGGAGGCACCTTCTGGAGCTTCCATCCAGCAGTGCTGCTCACTTAGCCCAAGTGGAAAGCAGAGGTGGTCTGCCATGAGGTGGCTTTGCAAACCCAAGGCAGGCTCAGCTCCAAAACATGCTTATGAGAACACAACAAAACCTGATGGCTTCTCTTTTCAGCTCCGGGGTGCAGGGGGGTGAGGCAGGGGAACTTAAAAAGGGAATTCCTGGAAGGTTTTCTTGATTGCTTTTGCCATAGCATGGTTCAGGGCCTCTGCTCTCCTTCTGGTCAGCAGGAGCAGATTCCCATGCCTGCAGTTGTTTGTACCTCCTGTCCAGGAAGCAGAGGCAGGCGGCCAAGCCCCTGTCTGCAATCCAAGTGGCCGCTGTCAGCCCTTTCCCTGCTCTAACTCTGTTATTTCTGTCCCTGTTTAGGCTGAAGACCCATATGAAAACGGCAGCCAGGGAAACACCATGCTGATGATGCCTCCCCAGGAGCAAGCTGAGCTGCATATGAAGCCAAACCTCAACGGTGGTACTCAGGAGAATGGGACTGGCCAAGCAACATCCAAAAACGGCCACTCCGCCCGGCAGCACAGCCCTGATGACACCCAGATGTGAAGCAGGTGGAGAAATGTGTCCTCAGCACCACCCAGGAGGGGAACAAAGAGATGAGGGGGGGCAAGAGATTCTCTATGAATGGTTAGGGAATTGCAGACCTTTGTTTGTTTGTTTTGATCCTCATTTCTGTGAAGGACTTCAAAAATCAGCCTGAAGCACATTAAGCACCAGAGCTGCCAAAGAACCTGCTTGTCTGCCTTCTCCTTCTCCTCCTCCCACTGACCACACAGGAATTTTTTTTTTTTTTTTTAGCTGTTCTCTGCTTTTGTTGTTAGAAGCAGCTAATGAGAGATGCAGGTGCCCTTGGCCTCAGAGGCAATGTTGCGGAAGCCTTGAGTCAGACTGGGAGCAGCCAGCACTGGTGATGGCAGACTTAGGCTGAGTCAAACACCTGCTCTGGGACTGCAGCGACCAAAACCCTTCAGGTTTCAGATAATTTTTTAATCTCTTCTTTGTGCTTAAGTGCAGGATATCTTCCTCTTTTCAGAGCACCAGACATTTAACCTCCCTTCTTGGGCCTTAGGTCTTCTTTAAGTCTTTTCTACTCCAGCAGAATCTGCTGAAGCTCTGTTGTAAAACTTCCCACATGGAATTGAAGGCTGAAATGTGAATAGATCTCAAACTGGTTTCTTTTCCAGTCCTATCAGTGCGCAGATAGGGAAAAAGTCTTCCCCAATCTCTTCATGGCAGGGACTGGAGATGGCTTTGATGAGGCAGGGCCAGCAAACAGAAGCGGAGAACTCTTGAGTGAGGTGGAGAACATTTAACCTATCTCTGGATGGCTCTGCAGACATCTGGGGCTGGCAGTTTCACCACCCTCCCTCCCCACCTGTGGAATCTAAGTGCCTTGGGTAGGACTTTGGGAATAAAAGATGCCGAAGGGCTCCCAATGGGATAAGGGATAGACAAGAAGCTGGCTCTCCTCTGTGACAGGTGTTTCTCCTCCCTCTGCATCAGCAGTGGCTTCATGAACAAGAAGTAATATTTTTTGGATTGATAAGTGATGGCCACCACCAAATTCCCAATAGCAGGAGCAGGTCCTGCCTAGCTGTGGGCTGATCCTGCTCCCAAAGCAAGCGGTGCTGCCAGTCACATCACTGAGGTTGAGCTACATGAGAGTCAGGGGCCAGAAGCAGGTTTGTGCTCAGACCCAAGCAAGTTTTCAGGGACCCCAAGCTGTTGTCAAGTAAGCTCAGAGATGGCGGTGCAAGCTCAGTATTGGTGGTGTAAGCCCAGTGTTGGTGCCGCAAGCTCAATATTGTTGGTGCAAGTCCACAAGAAGCTGCAGTTCAGCAAATCAGTTCAGCTTGTGAATTTATCACAAGCTTTCCTCAGTGCTGAACACCTGAGGGGAGGCTTTTTTTCTTGGTACAGTGCTTAAAGGATCAACAGCAATGTCCATCAGGCTGTTTCCGTGGGTGCAGGAGTCATGTAGACCCAGTTTCGTGTTATTTCAGGTTTGGTTTGGTGTGAATTGCTTCTCCCAAGGACCACTGTAAATAATCCCAGTTGAAAAGAAATTGAGTATTAAAAATCATTTTCTCCATTGTGACCTTGCAATGGCAGCACATTTGTCCCGCCAGGGTGTGCGGTTCTGGCTGTGCCATCTTCCAGCATGATGGGAGGACAATGTCTGGCACAGAGGTCATGCCCCAGCAGAGACAGAATCACAGAATTGATTGGCCTTCCAAGACCGTCCAGTCCAAGTATCAATTCAACACCTCCATGGTCACTAAACCATGTCCCCAGGTGCCATGGCTGCAAGTTTCTTGATCACCTCCAGGGATGGGGACTCCACCACCTCCCTGGGCAGCCTGTGCCAATGCCTGACCACTCTTACAGGAGGGAAACTTTCCCGAATCTCCAGGCTAAAGGCTGTGGCTTGTTCCATGCACATTTCCCTGGGTTTTGACAAACACATGTGCAGGACAAGTGACCTACAGCACATCATTAAGTGTTTGATTTCCTAAAGCTTAAGGTGTACAGATACACCCTGGATAAAGGAGACTTCAGTGTATCAGGAGACTCACTTCATGGAGTGATCCACAAGGCTGGGGTCTGACCCGGTAGCAGGGGTTGCTGGGTGTGAATGTGTCTCTGTGTGTCTATGAAGATCACAGAATTCCAGAATCCCAGTGTGATGGGGGTTGGAAGGGACCTCTGGAGATCATCCAATCCCCCTGCTACAGCAGGGGCACTCACAGCAGTTCGCCCAGGATCATAGTGTCCAGGTGGGTTTGGAATCTCTCCAGAGAAGGAGACTTCACAACCTCTCCTGGCAGCCTGCTCCAGGGCTTCAGCACCCTCACAGGTAAGAATTTTCTCCTTCTGCTCAGATGGAACCTCCTGGGAACAGATGCAGAAAAATGGAGCTGCCTTGGTGTCTGGGGCTATGGTTTAAGGTGAATCTTGTGGAGTAGGGTTATAGGTTGGACTTGGTGATCCAGAGAGTCTCTGCCAACCTGGATGGTTCTGTGATTCTGTGTGATTCTTTCCCAAGAGCTGCAGAGCACAAGAGCTGCAGAGCACAGGGGAGGCTCTGCTGGAAGCTTTTTGTCTGCAGGTTAGAACAGGGACCTGAGGTTGGCTTTTTTTTTTTTTT
>VWYK01055443.1:7440-22620 GCA_013399775.1 Semnornis frantzii
GACAGGGCCACTGAAGGGCAAGACATTAAGAGACAGCCAAAAATGGGCATATAGCACATATGCATCAGGAATTATCTGCCAATTAAAACTAAGCATGTTTTATGATCTCTCGCCATCTGAGAGGCAGAAAAAAAAGAAACTCAGCAGGTAATACAGTAAACAATGCTGAAATACTAACAAGCCTGAGATAGAAAAAAAAAAAAATTATCTTCTGATGTCTGACAAAGATTAAGAGAAGAAGCAAGAATTTGCATTGAATTCCTATCACACATTAGAAGCCCTCAGCAGGCCCACTGGCATTTTAATCTACACAATCATTTGGAAGAACAATTTCAGTCTCTGCTGATAGTTTGAGGCATGCAGGCAGGCAAGGACCAAAGTTCTGAGGTTCACTCTAGACTAATCTAAACCACAGGTTTAATTAGTGAAAAATAAGAGGAAGCTATAGCCTTGTAGTATCATTTATAGGATGAAGAGCCCGTTTTATCCACTGCTAGTTTTGTAATAAAAATAGGTGAAAAACAAAGGTTGTGGAGGCTTTTTTCAGAATATTTTCCACTTAACCAGAGCCCCCAATAAAGACATTTGCATTTGGGCAATAACTTTAAATATCTGTAAACATTCACACTTGTTTTCTTTCACAGAAACTGCCACGACTCTAACAGCCTGTGCTGCCCTTAAGGCAAGCCGTACATATATAATACATACAGGCAGGCAGTAACAATTGTAATCCTGCTACAGATAATGCAAAACACTGAAGCCTAGAAGCAAGATAACTTTGTGGCTGTAACAGACTTTCTCCACAACCCTCAGCTGATGTCTCTCTGAGGACCATTCATAATGAACTGAAAGCTACATCCAGGTCCTTGCCCAGCTGAGAAGTACCTAACTCTAAACCCACCCCAAACATTGAATTCTTTTGACCAGCTCATCCAGCACCTGCCAGAATACAGAAGCCTCAACTGTCAGATGAAGGCAGGAAACTACAGATGGGAACATGAACAGGAAACACTGATCCATCAATATATTTACTATCTTACATTTACTCTATGGAATGGATTATAGAAGTTGAGATTAATAAACTGTCTGGCAAAGAAACATCAGCTAAGAAACAGGAAAATCTGCCTGTCCAAGCTCCACCATGTGTGGCAAACCTGATAGCTCCATGGGATCTACCCAGACAGCAGACAAAATAAAGATGCAGTTTTGTACTGAATTACCAACTTCTCTTTTTCATTGCCACCTCTCTTCTCCTCAGAAGACAGGATAGAAAAAGTGACATTTCAGGGTTCTCCGCTTTAAATTTCATGGTACAGCTACTAGTTAAACATTAAAAATAAGACTTTTCTAAATGTCACTCTCAGTTTCTTGCCAATAAAGATATGAAAGTCACACTGAGTTCACCACTTCCCACACGTCCTCAGGAAAAGAAGAGATTCCAGAAGCTCAGTTAGCACCACAGTTATATTTCCACAGCTAAGCTGCTAACATTGCAAAACTGAAGACCAAGCATTAAGACTTCATTTACTCAAACACGTCTGAGAAGGTTGTGATGTCTTTCAGAATGCATCAGCAGAAGCCAAAGCAGGTCTAGAGGAGGGCCACAAAACTGGTCAGAGGGATGGAATACCTGTACTGTAAAGAAAGGCTGACAGAGTTGTGGTGGCTCAGCATGGGCTAGAGAAGATGGAGACCTCATTGCAGCCTTTCTTGTTTAAAGGGAACCTCTAAGAAAGAGGGGACAGGCTTTTTACAGGGCCTGCTGTGACAAGACAAAGGGCACTAATTTTAAACCAGATGATGGTAGATTTAAACTAATGTAAGAAATCAATATTTCACAAGGAGGGTGGTGAAACACTGGCACAGGCTGTGCAGAGAGGTTCATTCAAGGTCAGGTTGGACCGCACTCTGAGCAACCTGATCTGGTTAAAGGTATCCTTATTCATTCATTGCAGAAGGGTTGGACTGGATGACCTTTAAAAGTCCCTTCCAACTCAAAACACTCTACAAGCAAGTACATTTTATACAGCCAAGACAAAGACATACAGCAAAGAGAACTGCTATTCACAACTAGGCTTTTCCCACAGTCCCGCAGCCTGCACATGGAGCATTCCTGACCATATGGGAAGTGATACGAAGCCACATAAATACATACTGATAAAAATGCAAAATTTTCTCCCACAGTAAGCAGGAGACACAGCCCTGTAAAGATTCCCCCAAGCACCCCACCCAGCTAACCCCTACTGCTCTGACGCAGTGGCAAGCAAAATCCAGACCCCCCACTCCCCTTGGGTCCTCCCCATATTTTCTCTTATAGGGAAAGGTATCTTTAGCACTCCAGTACTAATAAAGCAGAACCACCCTCTCAAAAGGCCCCAGCAGTAGGCAGTCCCAACAACTTTCCCTATAGGAGACAGCAAAATTTACAACCCATTAGTGTAAACCCATTTTCACCAGCAATAGGAACCAACGCTCCCAAGTGCTGCTCTCTGCTGTTGCAACATCACTTCAGCATGAGGAGTTTAAAATCCAGCAGAACTTTAGAGCAGGCATCTCTGAGCCTGCCTCATTTCTTTGCTGCTAACACGGCAGGATTGAAAATTTTTTTTATTATTATTTTAACCTGCCTGAGGCATTTAATACCTCCAAAATAAACATAACAGACTCTGAGACAAAGCATATCCTTAATCACAGCTCCTGTGCTGTCACCTAACCTGAGCTGGCTTAGCCTCCAGGGAGACATCTAAAGATTTCAAAAGTAGCTGCTCTTTACTTTGTGTAGCACTGGAAACATACAGATGGAAGCTGTAGTTACCAGCACTGGTATGAAAACTGAGGCAGAGGGACTGGTGTCAATCTCTTTTCAGTGGTCTGCAGCAATAAGACAAGGAGCAATGGCTATATACTGGAATAGAGAAGGTTTCACCTCAACATGAGGAGAAACTTCTCACATTACAGTGAGAGTGACAGAGCTCTGGAGTAGGCTGCCCAGACAGGTTGTGGAGTCTCCTGCTCTGGTGGCTTTCAAAACCTGCCTGAATGTGATCCCATGAGAACTATCCTAGGGGATCCTGCCTTGGACTCGATTTTTGGAGGTCCCTTCCAATCTCTAAGGTTCTGTGATTCTCTAATAGCTCCTTGAATATTGCTTAGGATCCACATGGCTTCTATGCTGAAACCACAGAACACCCCTACCCCTCGAGACATCCTGCCTTTCCCTTCTCTGTTACAGCTGCCATAGGTCGAGTTTTGGTCTGCTGCTTTTTCATACCATTCTGACTCATGTCACTTCAAAAACTAAATTGCTGGCTGGAGCAAAGTATTATGGCACTTGAAATTCCGACTGTAACATGGGAGGGTTTTTCTGTTCTAGTTGCTGGTTCTGGGTTGTTTTTTGGTTTTGGGGTTTTTTTGGGTGCTGCCTTTCTTCCACTGAAATGGCATTGGGACAGGGAGAATGAAGAGGAAGCTCCCTGGCCTGGGCTTTCAGCTTGCTTGCTTCTGCTTGGTGCTTGCTGCTCCTTTCCTCCCTGCTTCTTCTGCAAATAGATTAAGGTAATTGTGCTAAGGTATTTTCATTTATCTAGCAAAAACTCTTCTCTCAGTTCTTTGTCTCAAGTGAGTGGGTTTCTCTGTGTGTTGTTTTTTTTCCCCCCTCATTTCTGTGTTGGGGAAGGCAGACAGTTTAGCCCTTCCATTAACCCATTAGCTATTTTATTTCTCATCCAGTCCTGTTACTATGTGTGTAATTCCCTACATTTCCACACAATATCACTAGGACTGTGAGTAAGGACTATAGACTTTCCTTTTCACAAGCTTTCTCCAGAACTGCACTAAGGAGTGATCAGGCAATGAGCAGCAGGCAGTGAGGAAGCATGTGAAGAGAAGATAAATAGATAAAGACAGTGATCCTTTATTCTGGTAAAACAACAGCAGGAATAACCTGTATGACTGCAGGCTTAATTATCCCTGTGGTGGGATTTCAGGAAGAGTGAGAATACCTGGTCTCTCTGGACTGCTGTAAATTCACTCCTGTAAGCCTCAATCGTTCAGAAGAACTGGGTCAGCCTGCTTTTCTTCAAACACATCAAAACAGACTCTTATCCTGAGGTGCTCTCTCTAGAAAAAATGCCATTGAAATTCAACCCCTTTTTAGCTACTGCTTCTTCCAGAAGATGAAGGTCCTGCTCCTAACAGCAGACAAATGACTTTACCTCCAGAAGGCACTCAGCAATGCAGCAGTAGCCACCACCAGATTTCACTTACACGTGTAAGCATAATCCTCTGATTGTCTCATTGCATGCTTAGCACTAAAAACTGTCACTTTAGGCAGTACTGAACCCATGTGGATTTAATTGGCAGAGGCCAGTGGGATGAGATTTAACAAGGCTAAGTGCAGGATTCTACACTTTGGCCAAAACAACCCTAAGCAGTGCTACAGGCTGGGGACAGAATGGCTGGAGAGCAGCCAGGCAGAAAGGGACCTGGGGGTGCTGGTAGAGAGTAGCTGAACATGAGCCAGCAGTGTGCCCAAGTGGGCAGGAGAGCCAGTGGCATCCTGGCCTGGATCAGGAACAGTGTGGCCAACAGGACAAGGGAGGTTATTCTGCCCCTGGACTCAGTACTGGTCAGGCCACACCTTGAGTGCTGTGTCCAGTTCTGGGCCCCTCAATTCAAGAGAGATGTTGAGGTGCTGGAAGGTGTCCAGAGAAGGGTACCAAGGCTGATGAGGGGCCTGGAGCACAGCCCTGTGAGGAGAGGCTGAGGGAGCTGGGGGTGTGCAGCCTGCAGAAGAGGAGGCTCAGGACAGACCTCATTGCTCTCTACAGCTACCTGAAAGGAAGTTGTAGCCAGGTGGGTTTGGTCTCTTCTGCCAGGCAACCAGCAACAGAAGGAGGGGACACCGTTTCAAGCTGTGCCAGGGGAGGTCTAGGCTGGATGTTAGGAGGAGTTCTTGCCAGAGAGTGATTGGCATTGGAATGGGCTGCCCAGGGAGGTGGTGGAGTTGCCATCCCTGGAGGTGTTCAAGCAAAGCCTGGATGGGGCACTTAGTGCCATGGTCTGGTTGACTGTCTAGGGCTGGGTGATAGGTTGGGCTGGATGAACTTAGAGGTCTCTTCCAACCTGGTTGATTCTTGATTCTATGATTCTTCATGATTGTATGTATCTACAATATATATATCTACAATAAAAGACTTCAGCATTCAGAATTTGTGGGAATGTCTGTGCCACTCATAAATTACAAGTGAGACTTCTTCAAGCGAAGGTAATTACCACAGGTATACAGCACTGTGTGGAAATCCAATATTTACACAGAAATACCTTACTAAAATGTCAATATTACAAAGCCTGCAATAACTGACTAGATTATTTTGGACAAGAACTTCAGCATAAATGAAACAACACAGCTTTTTTTGGTGGTGACAGAGGCAGTCCAATTTACCAGCTGTAAATTACAACTATTTTTCTGATGCTTTCTCATCCCATCATGCAAACAGAGAGGATGATTAACTCCACATCTTAGGAAGATGGGCAGACCCCAATGAACCATGTGGACAGAAGGCCTCACGTTACCTTGTTCCTCATATTGTACCGCCTTGGCTCACTAGGTTCATCTTGGTGGCAACACGGCGGCCAGAAGCTGCCCTTCCTGCAATGGGGGTGAAGAAGGGCTGTTGAAGGATTGTGATGTGTCAAGAAAATCAAATTAATTACCCTGACTTCAGGCCCAAGTTGCTGTGTGGGCGAAGGTAGGGTTCAGTCACCACTGTCTTACACACCACATCTGTAAGGCAGACCCTACCCCTTGCAGCTTCAGCCACTGGATCACACTGATGGCAGTGCATTGGCCATGCACAGTGCAGCTAATTCTGTGTGAATCAGCTGCAGAGCAACAGGGAATCAATGTTTTCCTTTGCAGGATTTTGTTTCTCTTCCCCTCATTAAAAATAGTGACAGTTGAAACCCACTCTTGGTGAGAAGAGTCTTTAATCAAGCAAGGGTGCATTGCGTAAGAGCTCAACGCTGCAACAAAAGGTGCATGAACCAGTGAGCCATTCGGTGATTTTGTTTTGGGCAGTTCCACCACTGCCTACACAAACAAAGCTAAAGGTTTGTGACAGCTGCTTGTGTTTCCATTATCTCTTTCAGGATCTCAAAGTTCAAAACCACATACTAGAGAAGCAACTGGCAGAAGGAAATTATTTCTAACAGCCCATCCACAGAAGAGGCTCCATTATTATTATTAATTACTCCTATTGCCGTAGAACCTAATTGTCCCAAGGAAGAATAGAGCCTCACTGTGTTACATTCAATACAAACAAGCGGGCAAGGGCAGGCCTTGCCCCACAGAGCTCACTCTACAATATCTCAGTCCAAGCTTGACATTAACCATTGCCAGCTCTGCAAGAAGCCCGATTTAGTGCTCAGCGCTCCCTGCGAGATTTCAGCTGGCCCAAGTTCCCAAAGAGTGGCAAAAGTCATGCCCTCATAGTCTGAAAAAAGACTTCTCACATGTTTTCATTACAAAGGGCATCCCACATGCTGGAGCTCAATACTGTAAACTGTGTCACTTAGCTTTGACCCCATGCAGCAGTAAAAATAAGAGGCACTTTGTGGGGGAAGGCTACTCAAGAGGCAGTGGGTGAGGAGAGGCAAGATGTATTCTTTGCAGGGAGAGGTTGCTGGTATTTCTGCCCCCGGCAATTGGCTACTAGATGTGGGGGAAAGCAAACTAAAATGAAGCCTTTCCACCAGCCGTAGGGATTGTGAAAATCTCGGGCACAGCAGAGAAGAGTCCTGGTTCAGAAAGGGATAAGTGGGAAGGAGTAAGAAGACTGCTAAAAACACCAGGATGGCAGCCAGGAGTGGTTAGCTTCCAGAGGAGACGGCAGAGCAGAAAGGGCAGCTGAGGGTGAGTGATGGTAATGTACTTTAGGATCCCTGGTCATTTCCATGTGGTCTGGGATCACCAGAGTATGTGGGAGCAGAACCACAAAAGGACAATAAGAAGGGGGTCAGTTCCACAGGGAGCAGGATGCAGGTGAAGAGCTACTGATGGTCTCAAATACCATTGGCTTCACCACTGACTGTCGCCAAATAACGAATTAAGAAGCCACATGTTTGCTTAAGTTTTTGACTGTCATTTTTACTTTGATTGTGTTACAGAAGCAAAACTAGCAGCAACACCATTCCTAAATGGCCTTACTCATCACACTGGCACCAGTGGGAGGTATTGCCAGCGCACATACTGGTCAGTGAGTACAGGGCAGTTGATTGCTCCAGCTTTCTGGCTGACTGGCTTTTTTAAATGGATGAATCTTTGGAGATAGATGATTGGACTAGATCTGAGCAAAATCTGTGTTTTCTTTGTGATTTAGCCACAGATTTCACATATAAAAGTATGGCTGAACAGCCCACACCCTCCNCTTATTATTCCTTAACAAATCCCTGACAAGGTTGCCTATTCCCACTGTAAAACCTCAATCCTATTATTGATATGCCTGCAACTCATTGTGCCAGGCATTGCAGAATCCCCAGGTACTACTGCCATGCAATAAATAATAATTTAGCCCACGCTGCTGAGACTTAGTGGGTAAGACAGCAACATTTTTTATTTTTTCAGAGCATTTTCACTTTAACAGCACAGTGTGTTCTTAAGGTAATAGAAAACTAGACTTGTTTGCTAACAAAATTACTTTTAAATAACTACAAACTGTTTTATGCTGATGTTTTTTGTTACTACTATATCGATGTCTGACACCTGCCAGATACAAACCATCCACTGAAGGTTCTTCCCTGCAAAGACCCTGGCCAATGTTAGGGGCTGGATGCAGTACCCATACCTTCAGTAGCAGCCAAGGTCATGCTGACTCACTCCCTCTGGCTTTTCCCCTGCATCCATCCTGTGCCAGTGCTCTGGTAAGTGCTTGACTATTCCTAACAATGTCGCTTACAAAGCTCCAATTCCTTTTGCCACAGAAACATTGGACTGCAAGCTCCTAAAAAATGTTGCTTATCAGATTTTGGACTTCTTTTCAAGCAGTGGATTACTTTCTTCTAAAAAAAGATTTAAAAAAAAAAAAAAAAAAAGTGATACAAGATACAGAGGCCTCCACTGAGATAAGGAACCTGCCAAGACAAGAGTCTCTGCCACAGGGTTTTGGGGCAAAATTCTGGATTCCCTTTGCCAATGCCACTGCTTTAGAGTGAGATAATTAACAAGGGAGTCCCTGGGTAACAGCAAGAAAGCAGAAAGTGCTGGTATCTTGGCCAGCCCCATCTACGGGTGCCTTACTCAAGTTCTCACCAGTAAAGAAACCAGGGGACAGGTTTCAAGAAGAATCTTGCAAATAAGAAATCCTCACAGAATAAAAAGTGTGGTCTTTACCTGCATCTCTTCCTGTTATACCCCCCTCGGAAAGGGTACTCAAACAAGGCTTATATGCTCATTTTAGATGTGTCTTCTCATCAGTCTAATCTGCTACAAAAGCAAATGCAACAGCCATAAAGCGTAGGCATAACTCTGTCTCTAACCTCGGCTCAAGGCACAGTAAGTGAAATACTTTCCTAACGTGAAGTGCTAAGGCTATATTCAAGGCATCACTGCATTTTCAGCTCTGGAACAAATATTGCTCCACAAGAAGACACAGAAAATACTTAAAATCACAAATCATGAAGCAGTGTTATACAAATTGCAGCAAAAACATTGCAAGCCAGGAGCCCAAATGTGTGTCCTGAAATCTACATGTAGTCACCCAGGTAAGTGTGATCAGTAATGTCAAAGCATGTGGGCAAAAAGAGATCCCACGGGTTTCAATACAAGGGTGCCCAGCCTGCTTAAAAGACAAACAAATCCAATGTTTCCCATGATAACTAAAATACAGACTTTAGGGTCCAAATTTCCAGTCATTTAAAATGTGATCATTCAGTTTTATCACACATTTGGGGAAAAAAAAAAAAATGTCATCACTCAACCTCATTGTTCCAGATTTGCTACTATTTTTACACAGTCGAGCTTTCAGCATCTTCAGTGAAATTTTTATTATTACCCAATGGCAACCAGCAGCTCTTAACTGGCAGAAAAAAATTAAACACTTACCTAATGCCCAAGAAATGGAACTACCTAAAGGCCAAACTCCTAACAGATGTCACACACCTTCATCTCCTGTATTGCTATACACAGACACCAATATTCCACTGGTCAGTTATGTATCATGCACTTTATTTCACAGAAGAGTCCTTGTTGCCATATCCTTGCATTTTACTTACAAATTGGTGGGAAAAGGCAAAGATTTATGACTGAAATTCCATGGATTAGTAATTGATCTAGTGCACATTCTTAGCTTACTGTGGATGGAAGATGCACAACAGCTGAAAACTCCGCAGGTTTCTGCTGAGGTTCATGTTTGGTTGGTTAGTTGGTCAGCTGTTTCTTACCTTACCCTTACACATTTGGGGATAGCCAAATACACATACACAGAACCACAGAATGTCAGGGGCTGGAAGGGACGTCAAAAGCTCATCCAGTCCAATCCACCTGCCAGAGCAGGATCACCTAGAGTAGATCACACAGGAACACACCCAGGAAGTTTTTTAATATCTCCAGAGAGGGAGACTCCACACTTCCCCTGGGCAGCCTGTTCCAGGATTTTGCCACCCTCACAGGGAAAAAAATTCCTCCTCATGTTTAAACGAAACTTTCTGTGCCTGAGCTTCCACCCATTGGCCCTTGTCCTGTCATGAGGCATCACCCGGCAGAGCCTGGCTCCAGCCTCCGGGCACTCACCCTGCACATATTTATAAACATACATATAATGCATATTTTTATAAATAACAAAATCATATATGTAGTAAACATATACAAATATATGTATTTATAAACATTTATATAAACATACTTATAAATGCATATTTCTGTATATAATATATTTATATACATATTAAATATATATAAATATGTGATTTTATCAGCATCAATATAAACATGCATATAAATATATAATGAACTTATATACATATGAACTNAATAAAATAAAATAATAAAATAAATAAAAAAGTAAATATATATAAATACATGTATTTGTAAACATACATGTTCAGTTACTGAAGCTCAGCAGACTTCTGACAATTCATTACGCTGCAAGAATAAGGCTACAGATTTGAGACTCATTAACTATACCACTTCTCACTCCTTTGGTAGGAAGAAATCTAAATTCTCAGCTAATGACACTTTTTGTCACATAGATCTTTAGGACGGTGCTGTTTGCCAGCAGGTGATGGGTGGAGACTCAAGAATTAAATCATTATCTGGTTTTATCTTAAACTTACCCATGTAGCCAAGGCTTCAAGACTGGTCTTCAACTCGTACCTGCTCTAAATGACATCAAACTGCAATCCTGAATACAGTACTGTCCCAGAAAGCTTTCTTCACATGAGGTGCCTAAATAAAACTTTTCCTAACTATTTGTAGGAGAGAATCACTTGCAATTATCAAGGAAAGAAAGGACCGAATGCAAACTTTCCCCTCAGCTACATGCTCAGGAGAGGTCTGCATCTTTGCCTTGCTATGCACCAGACACCTGGAATTATCCAGAACAGTTAACCTTTTAATGCTTTGTGAACAACTCAAGATATGATAAAAACTTTTCCCAGCTATCAAAAAAAAAAACCCAAACCCTCAACTTGTCTTTAACAATGCTATTAATTATACAAACAACATGGTATTGATAGCACATTTTTAGTAAGTATCAACTTGAGTCCCGATAAACAACATCCAGACTTTCCCTCATCCACTTGCCACAGAAGGACATCAGCTTCATCAAGCAGGGCCTGCCCTTCACGAACCCTGAGGAAAAGGACCTGGGGGTCTGGGATGATAAAAACCTCAACTTGAGTCTGCAGTGTGAGTGCAGCCTAGACAGCAACTGAGTCTTGGGCTGCATCAAGAGCAGTGTGGCCTGCAGGGCAAGGGAGGGCATTCTGCCCCTGTACTCTGCTCTCGTCAGGCACCACCTGGAGTACTGTGTGCAGTTCTGGAGCCCCCAGCACAGGAAGGACATGGAACTGTTAGAGCGGGTCCAGAGGAGGCCACGAAGATGATCAGAGGGCTGCAACAGCTCTGCTCTGAGGACAGGCTGAGAGAGTTGGGGCTCTGTAGTCTGGAGAAGAGAAGGCTTCCAGGAGACCTTATAGTAGCCTTCCAGTATCTGAAGGGGACTACAGGAAGGCTGGGGAGGGATTATTGACAAGGTCTTGCAATGACAGGACAAGGGGCAATGGGTTTAAACTGGAAGAGGGGAGATTGAAATTGGATGTTAGGAGGAAGCTCTTTGCAGTGAGGGTGGTGAGACAGTGGCATAGGTTGCCCAGGAAGGTTGTGGCTGCTCCCTCCCTGGATGTGTTCAAGGCCAGGTTGGAGGAGGCCTTGAGTGACCTGTACTAGTGGGAGGTGTCCCTGCTTATGGCAGGGGGTTGGAACTGTATGACCTTTGTGGTCCCTTCCAACCTTACTGTTCTATGATTCTGTAACCCATGCTGACTGGGCTTGATAACCCTGCACGTGCTGCCTAATGGCACTTAAGATGATCTTCTCTCACACAGAGGTCAGCTCAACAGGTTGGTAGTCCTCCAGGTCCTTCTTGTAAATGGGTGTTGCATTTGCCAGGCTTCAGTCAGCTGGGACCACCCTGGTTAGCCAGGGTCACTGGTAAATGATGGAAAATGGCTTGGTGAGCACTTCCACCAACTCCCTCAGCTGGATGTCATCTGACCCCGTAGACTTTGTCTAAGTCTAAATGGTGTCACCAGTGGCTAACCATCTTGGGTTCTGGGGGCTTCATTAGGCTTCCCATTCCTGTCTTCTAGTTCAGGGGCTGGCTATCCAGCAAATAAATGGTCTTGCAACTCAAGACTGAGGCAAAGAAGATACTGAGTGTCTCAGCCTCTTCCTCATCCTTGACCACTATGCTCTCCACTGCATCCAACAACACAGAGAGATTCCTCACCATCTTCATGGCCCACATTTTGACCCATTCTGACAGTTCCATGTCCAACATGTGTTGGGGGATTGCAGATTCTCCCTCTCTATCCCTCTCTGGACACACATGAGAGAGGAATAGAGAGGGAGAATCACTCACCTCGACCTGCTGGCCATGCTGCTTTTGATACAGCCCAGGATTCAGTTGGCCTTCTGGACCACAAGCACACACTGATGGCTTATGCTGAGCTTCTCACCAACCAACACCCCCCAAATCCCATTTAAACAATTCAGCAACACAAACAACCCCATTCCATTGTGCAGGGTTGTGCCCTGAACCCTTCTAATTTTCTGATATAGATATGACTTCCTTGAGTCCAACTCTGCTTTACTCCAGGCCCACATGCTCAACAACAGTTGTTAAGGATCCTGAATTAGACACAAAACCAAGAACTAGATGCTATGGTTGCACAGACAGTTTAACCTAGCAGTGAACTTCCCATGTACCATCACACCAAATGCTCCAGCTCTCCTAAAACTCAAATGTCAAAAGGTTGAGAGCTCCATCTTGTTGGACATCTGAAGCCACGATTCAGCACAGTTTGACATCCTGTATCTTGCCTTGTGGATGTGAGTAGACAAGAGTCCAGTCTTAAACAAGACTAAATTCAAATCATGCTGTGTTCATGTTTGGTCAACAGCCAAGCTTTTATAAATTAATTATTTTGCCAAGCCACCTGTTTCCTTTACCTGACCCAAATTCTTACCTTTATGCTCAGAGGATTGCTGATGCTTTTCCATCTTCCTGTCTCAGCTTCACAACTCCTAGGAGATGTTTTTTTCTCCTCTAAGTATCCAAAACAGAAGTTAAAACTGCAACTGCTAACTTGCATCTTCCCTCCATGGATGAGACCATTAGTCAGTGATGACTTCAGTCTCAGTACACCAACATTTAAATCGATCCAGAGTGACTTAGGGGAACCAAGGAAAAGGCTGTTTGGTGCGTCACAGTACCAACATTTAAATCGACCCAGAGTGACTTCAGGCACCCAAGAAAAGACTGTTTGATGTGACTCAGTACACCAACATTTAAATTGACCCAGAGTGACTTAGGGGACCCAAGAAAAGGCTGTTTGGTGTGTCTCAGTACACCGACATTTAAATTGACCTAGAGTGACTTAGGAGACCCAAGGAAGGGCTGTTTGGTGTGGATAACCTTCCCAGTGTGCATGCTGAATGCATGGTATTGCACCTGGCAGCTGTGTGTCCCCTCTGAGCAACTCAAGAGCGCAAACTTAAAGATGAACAAACATAGACAAGAGAAGAGCAGCAAGGAAAGGTTAAGCTTAGATGATTTAGTTGAAATGCCCACAGAAATGACTGGCTGAAGTGAAAGGTGACTAAGTGGTTAACTGAAGATGCATTTTATGTTTCCACGTTAAGCACAGTGTTGTATGTATTACTGCTAGTGCTGGAAAACTCCTTGCTGTGTAGATGGGTCTAGCACAGATGCACAGCACAGAGCCAAATTTGGTTTGATTCAGGTGACTGAGAGTGATAGAGAGGGTATAGCACAATCACGAGGGTAACAGGTCCAACTCCCAGCACTGATCACAAGGACTGTGTGCCTACCTAACCTTACTGGCCATTCGTTTTCCTGTCTGGAGTTAAATAAAGAAACACCAGAAAACATAAAATATTTTTTTAAGGGGCTGATTTTTGCAAAACCTTATGAAAAAAGTATTTTCTTCATGTGCACTCACGCACAGCCAATCCAACTCTAAAGCTGCCTTAAAGGTGATCTTTCCAAGGATGATTTCAGTGATGAGGCTGCTACGATGCAACGCTGAAAAAGCTGCTGCTGTTTCCTTTCCAGCCTGCATTATAGCAACATTTGCAAGTATTTCTAGGATTCACTCATGTCACTGCATTATCTGAGCATGGTATGGAAGGTCTGGTCTTCCATGGTTGGCCAGATTTCTTACATTTATGCAATGGCAAAAAAGAGCAGCTCTAGGTCTTACAGAGCAGCAAATCAACACTAATTAAGGTCTAAGACAAAGACTGGAAAAAAGAAATATTATAAAGTAAATAAACCATCATGGACAGGAGACAAATGTTGTACAATAATGAAAGGCAGTAATCATAGAATGGTTTAGGTTGGAAGGGACTTCAAATCTCATCCAGTTCCAACCCTCCGCCATAGGCAGGCACACCTCCCACTAGAACGGTCACTCAAGACCTCATCCAACCTGGTCCTGCACACCTCCAGGGAGGTAGTGGATCACAGAATCACCCAATGTGATCAAAGATCTTTGTGATCCTTGATCACATTGGGTGATTCTGTGATCCACAACCTCTCTGAGCTACCTATGCCAGTGTCTCACCACCCTCACTGGAAAGAACTTTCTCCCAACATCTCCCCTCTTCCACTTTAAACTTGTAAATAGTTCCTCCAGAGCCTTCTTGTAGACCCCCTTCAGATACTGGAAGGCTACTACAAGGTCTCCTCAAAGCCTCTCCTCAAAGGAAATGACAGACTGCAGATCAAAAGAGGAACCACAAGAGAGACGCAGACAAGAGGAGTGGACCAATTTCAGTCTTAGCAAAAGCCTTTTGCATTAATAAGTCTGTCCCAAACACACAGATTTTAGGACAGTGGCCTGCTTGTCCCTTCAACAATTAAGTTAATTAAACTTTGACAGCAAAAAACACTCAAAAATGCAAATATTGCAATCTTCAGGTTACTGTTACTTCTACCCTCCACAGTGAAGTAGGATCCCCATTAAAACACTAATCCATAGCCTAGCTTAATTTCCTCCTCTGTACTTCAGCTTTAGGCACCTGCCCTTGCTGAGATGCATTTTTCACCCACTGCCTAGTCCTGACTACTTCCATCTGTGGCTGGTATGTACTCACAGACTGCTTTCACAGTACAGTATGAAAAATTGCTGTTTTCTCCTCATAATCATCATGATGCAAGTGGATGAAGGGACCAAAGGGTACATTCACAGAGTCACAGAAGGTTGGGAGCTGGGAGGGACCTCCAAAGCTCATCCAGTACAACCCCCCTGCCAGAGAAGGATCACCTAGACCAGGTCACACGGGAAGGAGTCCAGGCAGGTTGTGAGTATCTCCAGAAAGGTGTTTAATGAAGTCTAACTCTGACAAATTTAGACAATTTCAGAGAAAGGCCAAACTTT
>VWYK01055445.1:3387-32497 GCA_013399775.1 Semnornis frantzii
AAAACAACCAAAAAAGAAAACTACATTTTGGGCATGTAGCTTGTTACAGATTGTTTGGAAACTTAGCTTCAGCTAACAGCAACCAAAAAAACCCCAAACAACTGGCTGGGTAAAAAGAACAAAGCCATTTAATTCTTATTACTGTGTATTAAGAATGAGTTGAGAACTACTAAATATTTTATATAAAGACTATTAAAAGCCTATAAAGAACTTTGATTATGTTAGTGATGACTATAAAATGTTCTGGAGTAAGGTGTCATATGTCACCTTAACTTGGCAACATTCAACATCTGTTATTCTAAGCAAGCATTACAGACTGTCTCAGGGACTAAAGCATAAAAGGATATTAAATTGCACCAGAAGTAAAAATCTGAATGCTTGTAATATTAGTAAGGGCACTGTTTTGAACACCACTAAGAACATTTTTCAGTTTGGGAGGGAAAGTAGAACCGAAGGGGAGGTTGTCAATAGTCATCACAAGTCTTTGGAGCAGTCCAGAGACAGGAACGACTTCACAATACGAAAATGGATCTCAGGCTTCATGGAAATCTTGCTTCAGCCTTCGTGTAGCGTAAGTTATGGTTTATATTGATTTAAAATGGGAAGTGCCTATGAAGTTACTGTTTGAGTAACGTGAAACTTTAGGTATTGCTCAGAGGATTGTAAAGCCTAGCATTGAGTTAATTGCAGGAAATAATGGAATTAAGTGTAATTCTATTTTTGTAGAAAGAAAATCTATTTAAATAAAATTTTTGATCTTCTAACGTGGTAATAGGTATGTACTGTTTAAATCCTGGTCACAAGGCAAAAAAGCTCAATATACAGCTGAAAATAAAAGGTGAAGCACAGTAGTTTAATTTTAAATGTTTTGGACACCTGCATCTTGGAGTGCAGAGTTCTTGGACCACTTCCTTATCTCTTGGGCACATGTCCTCATTCTCCTGCATGTGCTCTGTACCCTAACAGCTGGCAGAAGGAACACTGCACTGGCCATTTCAGCACAGGTTTGCATTAGATGGATTAAACTCTCATAGAATTGTGTTCTGAGTGCAAGTCTTTTTATTTAGAGCAAGATGAAGTTAAGTTTCTCACATTAATGCAGACTGGCCCAGTGCACACTGGAGCACCAGGCTGAGGCTCTAATTCTAATCATGGGCTTTGATAAGTTTGAGCTAAATTGCAACAATCAGTGATGTAGAAAAAGCCCTTTTCTGGCCAGGGCACCGACCCACAGGTGTATGTGGGGCACGAACACTACCACACCACACAGATCTAAGTCCCACTGGCTGAGGACAAGACAGCAAAGTCTACCTAAAGAAACCATGCTGAGGCACACACCAAGGTGCATCAAACAGAATGTCACTGAACCAGGCAGCTTGCTTTAAGGAGAGGCCGAGGCCGA
This sequence comes from Semnornis frantzii, assembly GCA_013399775.1. Lineage (NCBI taxonomy): Eukaryota > Metazoa > Chordata > Aves > Piciformes > Ramphastidae > Semnornis > Semnornis frantzii. Next base: position 4,790 of record VWYK01055445.1, read on the forward strand.
GGCCGACGTGGATAAAGGCGACACCACAACCTCACCACCCCAATTGCCGAATGGCGTCGCCCAGGCGACACCGAAGGGCAGCCTGGGAAGCGGCTGCCGGGGATTGGCTGGGGCACCACGTGCGCGGAGGCCAGCATCCGCGGGCCGCGCTGCCATTGGTGGACGCCTCAGAGAGGGCAGCCTGGATTGGCGCGGCTGTCTACCCGCCGTCCCCGCCCACACACGCTGCGGCTCGCTGCGGTCGCGGTTCGCGTGCGGATTGGGCAAGGCCGCGCCTGCCGCGCTTATATTGGTTCCTGCAGAGCGGCTGCACCTGCTCCTCGGCGGCCGCATCTCCGCGAGCGGCGCTGAGCGGATGCGCATGCGCGGCCGGGGATGCGCTGGGAAAAGCGGAGCGCGGAGGGGATCTTGTTGCAGGTAAATCCGCCTGCTGTGGGGAGAGGGTGTGTACGGCTTCGCGGCCTGCGTCGCAGTGTTTGGCGACTGGGATGGGGGGAGCGGCGGCTGCTTGAGCCCGCCGTGGCGGCGGGAAGGCGCATGTCGGTCCCTTGAGACGCCCGTTCCTCTCTCCACTGCCCCTCAGGTGCCGAGGCGGCTTTCCGTGTGTAGCGGGGAGGCGAAACCGGTTCTCCTCCCGGGGAGGTTCGTCGCCGTACCTCGGCCGTTACTGGCCGCTAGGCTGCCAACGGCGAGAGGGCGGGAAGCGCAAACCTGGGCTGTGCTGCCTGTGCCTTTCGCACTCGGCGACGGGGACGCGGAACGGAGGCAGCAGCCGCGGGGGTGGGATCCGGGGCCCGGCCTTGTGCCTGGCAAGAGCAGCCTCGCAGGGGGAGCGCGGTCCTCGCGGCTGCGCGCGGCTGTGTGGAGGGGCGGCCCGCAGCCCTTCGCGGCCTTAGGAAGGGCGTCGCTTAGGGCCCTCTCCGAGCACCGAGCGGCTGCTGGGCTCGGGCTTCTTTTTTCTTAATTGACAAATGCCCCTTCCTGGGGGAGGTTAACTCAGTGAAGTGTCGCAGCAAAAGAGCTTGAAAAGTCGCCTGCAGGAGCTGTCTGGGAGCTTCTCAGGGGTGCCCAGTGACAGGGTAAGGGGCAGTGAAGGGTAGGAGGCTCCACTTGAACTTAAGAAGAAACTTCGTTACCCTAAGTGTGTCGGAACACTGGAACAGGCTGCCCAGAGAGGTTGTGGAGTCTTCTTCACCTGCATGTGTTCCTGCGTGACCTGCTCTAGGCGAACCTGTATTAGATCAGGGGAGTTGGACGAGAGGATCTCCAGAGGTTCCTTCCAAGCCCTGCCGTTCCGTGATGCAGTGAGCAGAGTGTTGTGCCTTCAGTAGTTGCTCAGTTCCACACCTGGCTGTCATTTCAGTCTGACACTTCCACAATCAGCTTAAAACAATTCTCCCTTGTCAGCAAACACGCTTACGAAAAGTCCCCCTCCAACCTTCCCTTAGGACCCCTTCAGGTGTTAGAAGGCAGCTGTAAGGTTCCCTCAGAGATCCTATAAAGATTTAGCTGTGGAGCCAGTGGAATAACAATGCTGTTCACTACATGGGGGGTGCAGAGTATGCCCAAGACCATCATGCAATTGCATGTGCTGCCATCTGTAGAAAGCAAATCATTCAGGTGGGCAGGGACCCTAGGAGCTCTCTGATCCATCCTGCTGTTCACAGCAGGGTCAGTCTGGAGTCTGGTCCAGGTTGCTCAGAGCATTATCTAGTGGATCTTGGAAAATCTCAAGGACTGAGACTGGGTAGCCAGTACCATTGTTTGCCTGCCCTCGTTGTGGAAGCAATGTCCAATATACAGTGAGAATATTCTTGTTGGTTTATACCTGATGCATTTCCTAGCATTTGTCTGAGAAACAGTGGGTTTAGTTTAGGTGCAACATAAGGCTGCTGTTGCAGCACTGTGGCTGGTCCCAAGAGCATGCTTTGCAGCAGTACTGCTGGCTCAGAGGCCCGTTCTGATGGGTAGATGTGCTGTAGTTAACCCCTGCTCCCTTAGCAAACAGTGACCAAGCTGTGCAAAACTTCAGTTTAAAGTTACAGATCTGAAGTCACACTGACAAACTGTCAATACGTTTATCTCGAGAAAACTGAACAGAAGCTGCCCATGCCAAGAGGAATGATTGAAAAGCTTATTTTGGAGGCATAATTGTGGGGTCAATTTATTATTGTTTCTGAGATCACAGCGTTTCAAAGTGAAGAGGGGTTATCCAGTTTCTCCTGGGTCATGCTATGGTTGTATCACATTCCTAATTGAAACTGCTGTCCAGATGTGTGGCATAGTAGTTCTCTGTTTGCTGTAACTCCCTTAAAAATGGTTTGGCAGTCACTGGTCTTTGGTACGTTCAGCCAAGGCTGTTCAGTGTTTGTGAGAGTGCCACAGACTAAGGTAACTTCTTGTGTTCTTCTGAAGAACTTGTAACAGAGGGATCCTTTTGGCTTGCTTTTATAGTCACCTTGAGGGAAAAAAAGAGTTTCTGATAGGTCTCCATGTGTTGATTAGGAATGTTCAGTAGGTTTTAAAGACAACTAAATGGGTAGTGTGAAGTGTCAGTCTGGAGAGGAGACTTCATTGTGACTCTGAGGTGACTTTTTTGTGGCCTTTCAGTATCTGAAGGGGGCCTACAGGAAAGCTGGGGGAGGACTTTTTAGGATGGCAGATGATAGGACTGGGGGGAATGGAACATAGCTAGAAATGGGTAGATTCAGATTGGTTGTTAGGATAAGTTCTTCACTATGAGGGTGGTGAGACCCTGGAATGAGTTGCCCAGGGAGGTGGTCAAAGCCTCATCCTGGAGGTGTTTAAGGCCAGGCTGGATGAGGCTCTGGACAGTCTGATCTAGTGTGAGGTGTCCCTGTCCATGGCATGGGGGTTGGAACTGGATGATCCTTGTGGTCCCTTCCAACCACGACTGATTCTGTAATTCTAAGTTCTGCCCTGAAACCAGAAACTCTCTGGCTTAGTGGAAAGCTTTAGTTTACATTCTAAGACTGCAGAGCTGGCAGTGCTCATAAAAATAAAAGATGTAATGGTCTTCTGGCCTGGTCTGAGCTAGAACAGAGCTAATTCTGTTCAGTGGTTTTACTTCTCGTCTCAGTCTCTTCTAAGTGACTGCATTAGCTAATTAATTAGTTTTCTGTTTGGACATCTGGAGTACAATCATACTGGGATGTGTTGGGTGTTAGCCTTGATATGGTTCAGTCTGTAGGTGTTGCTTGGTAGGATTTGCAGATGCCATAAATTGAATGTTAAATAATTATTGGTGCAATTCTAATGTCTGAACTGCTTACCAAATCTGATAAAGACAAGAGGAGAGAGACTCAGGCTTCCAGGGCGAGGTTGTATCTTGACTGGCTGGGATGTTTAGGTTCGTAGTGGTAAAGAGGTATGATGTGGCTGAGAGGGTGACTGCTTCTCTGGCACAGAAAGCACTCCAACAGCAGTATGACTGGGAGGTTTCTCAGCCATTGACATTTGTACTTAGGCACATTAAAGACTCTCAAGTTGCCCTGAAATTAGGAAGATATTTGTTTTGAAGTTCAAACTTTTGTGTTTATTGGGTAATTTTGAAAAAGAATGTTTTCTAAAATGATCCTGTGCTTTCTTTTGAACCTTACAGATGGAGTTGATACAAACTCTGCACTCACCTGTATGTGGAGTGGAAGAAGAGCAAAATATACAGGAGTAACTCTTGTCTGGATAGTGACACATCCTAAATCTATCAGTTTAATTTCTCCTAATGAAAATGTTACTCTGTAGAGGTTGATTCAGTTTGATCACTTCTTAGCTTGTTAAGGAATGACAAAAATAAAAGCAATCTGCCTTAGTTCTTAAAAACCATGTGTAAGCTGCAGTCAGACTCTTGCTGGATTTGTGGCCTGGCAAGATAAAGGAACAGTCTACAAGCACTTCCCTAGGGACAACAGGAAGGGAAAAAGAGCCACAGGCAGGGCAGTGTAGTAATGGAATTTTCAGATTGAGATATAACACTTTAGACTATAGTGACAGTACTTTGTGATCTTTATTTCTTATTATCTTAATGAGGGTTTTTTTTGTCTTGTGGATAAAGTCTGAGATAAAATTGCAGATAATAACCTTGCAATGAGATTTACATTTTAAGACTTCCAGTTCCTCAGATAACCAGGATGCACTTCCAGTGGGACTGGCTGTGTTTGGGTGTGCTGATCATCAGCTCAGTGGCTGCAGACATGGAAAATGATGAAGCACTGGATGCAGACGTTGAAGTGGAGGATTTTGATAAGCAGTCTCATGCAGCTGATGTTGACAGCGAGAAATCTTCCTTGGAGGTAGGATTACAGAAGGCTTTAGTCAAAGCTTGTTTTATTGTAAGATACATTAACTAGGAGAGAAAGTGGTGGACAAATGACATTTCCAAAAGAGAGAGTTAACAGGCAGTCAGCAGCTGAGTGTCAAACTCCCTACTCTGAGGTTTTCTGTTGGTGCATGTGGAACTAGATGATCCTTGAGGTCCCTTCCAACCTTACTATTCTGTGACATGGAGAACAAGCTTAATGAATGAGTCTGCTGAGCCTAAGTGTAAAACCAGGTCTGCTGCCTGTTGTGGATAGTCATGAAGAAGGGATGTAAGTCTGTGCTGCAATCTAGGCACAGAACCTTTTGTTTAAAGTCCTAACACACCATTTCTAGATAAGAGAGCAGAGGGCATCTTGGCCTTACTGGGTTTTTGACTTTAGACCAGGTTGTTAATTTCATTACTCACAGCTGCCTATTGGTAGTGTTTTCATTCCCAGTGAATCTTCCTGTGTATGTTATGCTGCACTTTAATAGATGTAGGTAGAAGGATAAACTCTTTTTTCAACTTCATGCTGCGTAGACCAGCTGTAGTGTGCCACTTTAAGCAGGAGAACAGAAAAATGGAAAACGTCTTTAGATAGAAATGGGAAGGAAGCAGAGAACTGATGTGAGTTCAGTACATTTTCTGGAGTTCTGTTGCACTTAAGATATGTAACAGTACTTTGAACAGAACAAGCAGCTTTTCACAGGCATGGAAAGACTCAGAGGGGTGCACTCAATCTGCAGATGTGGGGGGGACATGGTGGGGCAGGGAAAGATGTTTGGTTTATGCTGCTAGGTGTTTTTTAATGAGCAAACTCTGGGTGTCTGGGCTACTTCTGGATTTCAACAGAAAAACTCTTAATATGTATTATCTGTCCACATTTTTTAGGTTGTGTACCAGACTCCAAAGCCAACTGGAGAAGTGTATTTTACAGAAACCTTTGATGAAGCATTGACTGGGTAAGTTTGTGTCTTAAAGTTATAAACTTTTATTTTCATCAGTTCAATTTATAGTGGAAAGATTTACTTTGTATTTGTTTTTCTGCTGATATCCTTTTATGAAGTAAATTTTCCAGGGGTTAGAATTGGAAGGACTGATAGTGCTTACTCTAAGTATATCAAAACATTATCTGGGCAGTTAACACTTCAAGTATGTTGCTTTTTTTTGTGATTCAAGCAAGCTTTTACTGAAGTCTGGGTTTACTAAAGATTTAGCCAGAGTTAACCAGCTGCAAGCTGAAGTGTGTAGCCATTACTCTGCAGTAGCAAACTCTTTCTTCCTCTTCACATGCATTTATGTATGTGTAAACCTAAACCATTCTATGTTCTTACATTCTGTCCAACTCACAGAATCATAGAATGGTAAGGTTGGAAGGGACCTCAAGGATCATCTAGTTCCAACCCCCTGCCATAGGCAGGGACACCTCCCACTAGNCTCCCCAGCCTTCCTGTAGCCCCCTTCAGATCCTGCAAGGCTACTCTAAGGTCTCCTGGAAGCCTTCTCTTCTCCAGGCTGCAGAGCCCCAACTCTCTCAGCCTGTCCTCACAGCAGAGCTGCTGCAGCCCTCTGAGCATCTTCGTGGCCTCCTCTGGACCTGCTCCAACACTTCCATGTCCTTCCTGTGCTGGGGGCTCCAGAACTGCACACAGGACTGCAGGTGGGGTCTGAGGAGAGCAGAGGAAAGGGCAGAATCCCCTCCCTTACCCTGCTGCCCACACTGCTCTTGCTGCAGCCCAGCACTCAGTTGCTGTCTGGGCTGCACTCACACTGCAGGCTCATGTTGAGCTTTTCATCACCCCAGACCCCCAGGTCCTTTTCCTCAGGGCTGCTCTCAACCATTTATATACAACTCATATACATTTCAGCTTGTATATAAAACTGAAGCTTGTCCAGAACAATTGGATTACTTTAGAGCTATAGTTGTATATTCAGTTACCTTCTTAGGAAGTAGTTTGAAATTCTACATTGGATGAAACTATCTGAATTTTTCTTCCTATCTTCTTTAAACTACACTAATTTCCATGATGCTGTCAAAACCATTGTCACAGATTCACAACCTAGAAATGGAAGCAGGTTTTCCTGTGCTTGTTAAATGATAGCTTTGCACAGATAGCTCATTGGTTCTTGTTGTAGGTGGGTGTTGTCTAAAACCAAGAAAGAAGACACAGATGAGGACATCTCCAAATATGATGGTAAGTGGTTTTGATGTCTTGTTTCCATTTAGATAGCTTCTGCTGTTCTTTGAGTAGTAACTACTCCTTACACCAAATTTAACTTTGAAAATCTAGATGGCATAGGTCAAAAGTTAGTTTATATAATGACTGTTATCCTGAAACTGAGATGTGAAATGTTGCTCATTGGGTTACTTAGCATGAAGATAATTTGTTTTGTCATCCCAGCAATCCGTTGCAGTGAGTGATGCTGGAATACCCTCTGGCCTCTGAATATTCAGTGTTCTCTGTTTATGAATAGAGCTTCTTGAGAACTACATTCTCTGAAATCATGTCAGAGAGGTTTACCACTTCAGTTTCAGTTCATAAAATCATAGAATGGTTTAGGTTGTAAGGGACCTCAAAGATCAACTAGTTTCACCCCCCCGCCATAGGCAGGGACACCTCCCACTTGAACAGGTCACTCAAGGCCATAAACACATTTCTAAAGCAGCATGTTCCATGTTGCTGCATCTGTCCTAACTGTACACAGGTTGGTCTCTTAGTCTAGCCTCTGAAAAGTACCAAAAAAGTTAAACTGAAGGATGTTGTCCTTTTAAAATAGTACTTCACATTCTCTTGTGCTTGGGTTTCTCCAGTGGTTCTTCTACAGTTTATTCCTGCAGCTATCTAAAACAAATTTGGCAAGCCTTGATGGCTTATCATTGGGATTTGCACTTAACTTTCTAGGCTAGAATTGCCTGCTTGAATGTAGTCTTAAATTATTTGACAAGTATGCCATCTGTGACAAATTTTTGCAACCTGAGTTTAGTTCAAAAGAAAGTGTGGAGACCAAAGTTTCTGCTGTAAAATTAGTTGCTGTTGCTCTTATGTCAAATAAAAGCAAACAATGTTAATAGAAAGTGATAAGCAAATGTAACTTGGAGGAGTTTGGTGTGCAAAGCAGTGCAGAACAGATGTTTTTAGGTTTAGCAGTTACCAGGAGTAACTGGTGCAGGTAAAGAAGCTGCAGAGGAGATACCCACACAGTTAGAGATATCCGTGTGGATGGAATGCTTGTAAGAGCTGACATATCTCTGATCACTTGGCCTCTAATTAGATAGACATCATCTCTGATGTCAAAACAGTCATATTTGCTTAAAGTCACCCAAACAATTCAACAGAAGCCCTTTCTGAGCTCTTTTCCAATTCATCTACTTTTTTCTCTCTTGCCTGCTGTTTGATCTTAGTTTTCAGTAGGGAACACTATTAAAGAGGAGGGAATTTTCCTCCCTCCAGTTCAGCAGGCTAGAAGAAACTAGGGCTTTCAACATAAACCCAAGGATTTGATCATTCTCTCTTTTTTGACTCTAACTGTTGTGAAACTGATTTATTTTTTCCTCCACTTTGTGTAGAAGCAGCTACTTGAGCAAAGAAAAAGCTTGTCACTTCTTGTTACAACTACTTGCACTCTCCTCCCCCAAGCTTTCTTTCCTCCTTGCTGCCTGAGCCAGCACATTGGATTAGGTGGATCTTTGGCATGACACAGTTTTTTAATTTGTTATCTAAGTCTGGAGCTGGTGGTTTTGTGGTTTCTAACTCTGCAAGGTGCTGGTTCAAAAGTTCTGTCACTTCATTGACAGCTGTGAGCAGCAGATTGGTATCCTGGGAATGTTTGGGGATTTTGTTGTACTTTAGTGCTGCAGGGCAGTTAGTCTGGGGACGTGTAAGCTGTGCTTGAGTGATGCTTTACATTCACAGGAGAATTGCCAGGCGATTTTTTGTTTAAATTCTTTGATATCAGTTGCCAGGTTTTCTTCCTTACTTTTGCAACTAGTCATTATTTGCTGTTAAGCTTTCAATTAAGGCTGTGGTTTTTGTCCTCTAGCTTACATTTTTTGTTTGAAGTCTGTGTGTGTGTGTGTTTTAGGAAGATGGGAAGTGGAAGAGCTGAAAGAAAACTCAATGCCTGGAGACAGAGGATTAGTGTTAAAATCGGTGGCAAAGCATCATGCAATATCATCTATGCTGACAAAAGCATTTATCTTTGATAATAAGCCTTTGATTGTTCAGTAAGTAATCCCTCAGATTTTTATTTTTTTTTTACTTAATATTTGTTATTATTAAAATCTTTAAGTCAAGAAAGTCATGTGGGTCCCTGTAGAAAAATAGTGGCTTCTGATAGAATCCCAGAATCATTCAGGGTTGGAAGGGACCACAAGGATCATCCAGTTCCAACCCGCATGCCATGGGCAGGGACACCTCACACTAGATCAGGCTGCCCAGAACCTCATCCAGCCTGGCCTTAAACACCTCCAGGATGAGGCTTTGACCACCTCCCTGGGCAACCCATTCCAGGGTCTCACCACGCTCATGATGAAGAACTTCTTCCTAACATCCAGTCTGAATCTACCCATTTCTAGCTTTGTTCCATTCCCCACAGTCCTATCACTACCTAGCATTGGTCTGTCTTGACAGGTCTCTTAGCTCTACTGAGAGGGAATTTTTGAACTTGGGTTGAAAGAAGAGACAGGGAATGTAGAAGGAGCTGTTGAAAGCTCATCAGAGAGGCTGTGGAGTCACCTTCTCGGGGGACTTTCAACATCTGTCTGGATGTGTTCCTGTGCAACCTGCTCTAGATTCTATGGTCCTGCTCTGGCAGGAGGGTTGGACTTGATCTGTGGAGGTCCCTTCCAACCCCTAACATCCTGTGATTACATCCAGAGCTATCAGAACTCTTAAAGTATGAATGCATTAATAATCAAGGTCGTAGTACAAGTGGTAAGAAGCTAACTCTTAGCTCTGTCAAAAATCTTTTGAAGCATTTTTTGAGACAATCTTAATACTTTACCAGCTCAGAGAAGCTAATTAATTTTCAATCTACTCTAAAAGATTTAAATCCCATATAGTTAGAGTACAGTGGTTTTTTCACCTGCAGACTACTTCTGTGTAGCTCTGTATTAGCTTGTGCAGCACTTAAAACTTTTTTGGTCATGTTTTGATAGTAGAGTCTACTACACAGCCTTAATGTTTTCCTACTTAGAACTGCAGCTTAAAGTTAATTTGTGTTTGTCTGGTACTTGGAATTTATTTTTTTTAACTTGTTCTCTGGCCAGATATGAAGTGAATTTCCAAGAAGGCATTGACTGTGGCGGTGCATATATCAAACTTCTCTCCAGTACTGATGATTTGAATCTGGTATGGCCTCTTCCTTAACATTTGCTATCAGTTTTTCATCTGAGGAACATGTAATTGTTCTTTTGAAATGCCAAGAAGAAATTATTTGTGAATGCATCCTAAATTCTTAAAAGCTTCCCAAACATTTAAGCAGAAGATTGGGCAATATAATGACATGCATATAATTGACTGTGCATGCACAAAACCTTTGGAGTGGTGCACATTTTAGTGGTGGAATATTTGCTAGCACTATTTTTGATATAATTTCCATTTATTTTAATGAAACTTAGATAATCTGAAACTTAAACTGTTAAAATCAATATTCACACAAACCTCTAAAGTGTACATTCCAGAAGGTTAGGATGAAGAGTTTGCTGTGATTAACTTCTCTTAGTTCTTCACAAATGGTCTCTTATATCCAGGATAAAGGACTTCTGTATTTGTCTAGTCTAATTTTTCTGCAGTAATAGAAACCATAGAATCTCAGCTGTGTGGCACAAAACTTGACATCTCAAAAAGGGCCATGGCTTGGATTTACCAACTGAAATTGATGGAGGATCTCTGTTCCCGAGATCTGTATTCACACATCTCAAAATGTGAATTTCAGAATGTCTCAGTGTTGTGTGTATGCTTACTGCTATTAGCAGAGTTAGTTCACTGGGGCACTGACATTACTGCTATTAGCAGAGATAAGGTCTAAATAAATCCTTACACCCTCATTGAAGAGGCTGAAGTGATCTCTGTGGTTAGTCCATTCCTTGAGAACAGTGAGCACCCAGCAACTCAGGGCTGGACTGTTCAAGTCATTTTCATGATTTACTCTCTCAATGTTCAGCTGCCTTTTCTAAAAAGGCCGCGATGCTGTTTGCACAATGAAAAGAAGAACCCAAAAGGACTTCTATGAAATGTGCAGTATAACACATGCTCAGCTTTCTTGCTTCTACAGGAATACTTTTTTGACAAAACACCTTATACTATTATGTTTGGACCAGATAAATGTGGAGAAGATTACAAACTGCACTTTATCTTCAGGCATAAGAATCCCAAAACTGGAGAATATGATGAAAAACATGCAAAACGCCCTGATGTAGACCTAAAAAAGTTCTATTTGGACAAGAAGACACATCTGTATACTCTTGGTATTGCTTATTTCTTTATGGGGGACGGGAGAGGTGAAAAAACTTGGTCCTACTGAAGCTTTGTATTTTCGACTGCTTTATTTGTTTGCAATAGTTCATTCTGAGGGGGGGTTGCTTAATGATTTGGGCTTAAATGTTTTAATGGCTGGGTTTAAATGATTTAATGACTGAGCTTAACTGCAGGTCATAAAAAGTGGCTTTCAAATTAATATTCAATTACAGGAAGGAGCATATCAGCCCTGGCCAGCCTCTAGTGTGAAGAATTGATTAATACCTTCAGTGCTTACTATGCTAAAAATATTTTAGTGAAGAAGCATATTAAAAGGCACACAACTGTCCAATGGGCTAGGAATAGTTCAGAGGAGTTCAGTCAGCAGCATGCTACACACCCCTGTCCTTTATAGCTTCATCTGCAGCAATGTGCAAGAACAGATATGCTACTACATTCTCTGAAGATGAATTAATAATAGCCTGGTTTTAATTCAGGTGACATCTCTCTCTGTACCAGTGAACAGTATAGCAGAGACAAAAGCTTAATTTTGTAGTTCTTTTTCACATCCTAAAGAGTTCCTCCCCAGCTTTCTTGTAGCCCCCCTTCAGGTACTGAAAGGTCACATAAGGTCACTTCAGTGCCTTCTCCTCTCCAGACTGCACAGCCTCACCTCCCCAGTCTCTCCTCATAGCAGGGGTGCTCCAGCCCTCTTATCACCTTCGTGGCTCCTCTCTGGACACCTTCCAGCTCCTCTATAGCCCTCTTGTAACAGGGTCTCCAGAACTGGATGCAGCACTCCAGGTGGGGTCTCACCAGTGCGGAGTAGAGGGGCAGGATCACTTCCCTCTCCCTGCTGCCCACACTTCTCTTGATGCAGCCCAGGCTGTGGTTGCTCTCTGGGCTGCAAGAGCACACTGACAGCTCACATTGAGCTTCTCCTCTGTCAGAACCCCTAAGGCCCTCTCCTCAGGACTGCTCTTCAGCCAGTCACTGCCCAGCCTGTATGTGTGCTTGGGATTGCCTCAGCCGAGATGCAGGACCTCGGACTTGGTCTTGTTGAACTTCATGAGGTTGGCTTGGGCACACCTCTCCAGCCTGTCCACTTTTAGGTAATAGGAATGAGTGAGACCAGCACCATTCCTGCGATACAAGAATGCATTTGGTCCTGTATTTGGGCTTTTCAGTAGAAAAATACTTACACTCAGCTTTCATTTATTCTGTTGTAATTGTTCAAATAGATCCCACAGAGCTCTGTGATTCTAACACGTTGTGTGCACGTATCAGGGCCAGGTTGGATGTGCTTTTGCAGGTTTTAGTAAAAGATATTTGGAAAATGGATGCTTGCTTTATTTATTTTAATGCAAATGTCTTCAATTTAGTGCTGAAACCAGATGATACATTTGAAATCTTCATCGACCAATCAGTTGTCAGTAAAGGAAGTCTTCTTGAGGATGTGGTTCCTCCAGTTAACCCTCCCAAAGAAATAGAGGATCCTAGTGATAAGAAACCTGATGACTGGGATGAGAGACCAAAAATACCTGATCCAAATGCTGTCAAACCAGATGACTGGTAAGGAGGACATTTTTAATCTGTACAATAGCTTTTACCTGCAGTTTAGGCATCCAGAAGATTTGCTTGGCTTTATTTTGTGTTTTGTTAATGATGGTTGGGATGTTTCACTAGTAAAAGCACAAAAAAGCTACTGCTTGTATGGCAGCTCAGGAAGAGGAGGGAAAAACTTAATGGGAGGACCTGACTGACGTCTTCCAGTTGATAGTAGTAATTCCTGGACTAAGTAGTGCTTTGAAACAGTGTAAATATAATATAATGCAGATGTTTACACACAGAGAATTGGCTGTCTGATTCTCACCATCAGTGTGTTCAGTTCTGTTGGAGCTTTGGAAATTATCTCTGCCAGTTGCAGTCCTCTGAACAGAACACTGGCTCAGAGTCAGGCTGCTGTATTTTCTAACCTAAGTCTGTAATTGAAGGGATGAAGATGAGCCTTCCAAAATAGAAGATCTTGATGCTGTTAAGCCTGAGGGGTGGCTTGATGATGAGCCAGAATATGTTCCAGACCCTAATGCAAAAAAACCAAAGGACTGGTAAGAACTTGATTTAATAAGTGCATGTAGTTAACATGTCCTGCAGATCAGCCCATCTGTTCTGGGTGGAAACAGGAGCTGTGGATCAGAAGTCAATCCAAATCTCATTGTATTTTGAGATAGTAAGTTGGAATGGGGAAGGGATGGCCAAGTAATTGTTTTGGGGAGGCTTTTGGTGTCTGAAGATGCTTAAACAGAAACAATATGAAGGACCTCTTCAAAAGGTCTTGCTACAGTGTTAAACTATGAAACAAAACTTAGCTCAAAGCCACCATCTAATAGTCTCAAAGAGATCTCTTAAGCATCTTCTGGAGAAGCATTTTCAGCTGTCTGCAGATGGGTAAACATAATTGCATTCTCTCCTGCTCTAAGTGTAATGAGCATGTGACACTGACTGAAAAAAAAAATGGGGGGGAAGAGGCTTAGCATTCATTTAAAGTATTTGTACACTTGGGCTAAATTTCTGTGGGCTAGGCAAAGTTCTGAGGTTGTTACAGCACAATGTGATGGTCTCTGCTGCTGCTGTTCACACCAGTCCCATCTCAAATCAGTTGTTTGGGTTTTTTATGGGGTTTTGTTTGTTTTTTTTTTTCCTGTAGGGATGAAGAAATGGATGGGGACTGGGAAGCTCCTCAGATCCCTAATCCAAAGTGTAAGGCTGCACCTGGTTGTGGACGTTGGGTGCGCCCCATGAAGAATAACCCAAAATATAAAGGAAAATGGAAGGCACCTATGATAGACAATCCTAACTATCAGGTAATAGCACTGTTGTAGGTCGTTGTTAAAAGGCAAGTCAAAGGATTTAGAATTATTACCTAGGCCTTTTTACAGTCTATTTCTATTGTAGAATGAGTCTCAGCACCCTCACTGAATAGATTTTTGTATTGAGTTGTTTGGTTTTTTTTCCTTTAAGTGTCCTAGACAATAGAAATGTCCCTGTATTAAACCAATTTGTTTGCTTTTGCAATGATTTGCACTGTCAGTTATTCCTGTATTCCTATATGGACCAAAAATAAGTTTTAACAGGTCTACCTTAAACCAGAAAATTGAGACTCATCTGCAGAATCCTGTCTGGTTTTATGTAGATTAAACTCTGCTGCTTTTCTTTTTAAAGAAGGCACTGAAAACAGTGTAAGAAACTCAAATTATTTTAAAAACTGTTTCAGAATTTGTTTTTTAGTAAGGTCTAGGTGATGTGATTCTCTCTCTCTCTCTCTTTTCTTTTTTTTATATATATATATGTTGTTTTCCCTTAAAAGGGCATCTGGAGTCCTCGGAAAATACCTAACCCAGACTATTTTGAAGATCTTCACCCATTCAAGATGAGCACTGTCAGTGCTATTGGTTTAGAACTCTGGTCTATGACATCTGATATCTACTTTGATAACTTCATTATCTGTTCAGAAAAAGAAGTGGCAGATCGTTGGGCAGCAGGTGGCTGGGGCTTGAAGAAGTTAGTAGCAAGTGCTAACGAGGTATGAGCTTTACTGTGTTCTTGGTAGCCAAAAGCAGTGAGGAAGATGTGCTGTTGGAAGAATTTTCTCTCTATTAATGCTGTCATTTTGGGTCATAGTTTGCCCTTTTACCTTTCTCAGATCAAGATCCTCTCAGAATTAGGAGTACAACATTTTACTTCAACACCTACTGAGAAATTGCCTTTGTTATAGTTAATGAGTCTTCTCTTGTTCATGATCACACCAGAAATTCAGCACTTGGCAGCAAATGGGAGTTATTTACAGTCAAAAAAACTTGTAGTTTTTTGTGGGTTTGGGTTTTTTTTGGTTTTGTCCCCTTTGCCATTACAAATGTTCTTCTGATGTTTCCCTCCCATGAGGAAGGTCTAGGTCCTTGCTGCTTATGTGTGCATTATGCAGCTCTGAAAGTAGTGCAGGTACGTTTATGGAGCTGCATCTGTTCTCTTTCTGTGTGTGCATCCACGTTTTGCTTGTACACTGCTCCTCTCCAGCTGCCACTTTCTTTTCTGGATCTCTCCTTTATGCTGTAGGATGAGCTTGTTCTAACATACGGGATTGGGAGCCCCTCTAGTGGCTGCCTTTACTGACTGCAGGTTCATTCAGTGGTAGGAGCTGGCCTGGAGGTGTGGGGAAGAAGCCGTAGATTGGTAGGACATGTGGCCGGTTCCCGAGAGCTACTGTTTGTCACAGGATGGACAAATAGCATCAGCACAACTGCCCATGCAGTTAGGAAAGCCAGATCCTCACACAGCCTTGCCCTGTTCTCAAAGGCTTGGGTTTCTGTCTGGAGCTGGATCTTTACACACAACTGTAATGAATACTCCCTGGAGTCCCCCTCCCCTTGCTGTGCCTCTCAAGCTTTCCTGCCTTTGTTGTTGATGAACTCTTTCCAGAGGCTTCACTGGACCAGACACTTGGCTACCTCCCTCTACCATGTAAATCAGGTCTGGGATGGGAGGACATTTTCCTCCCTGACTGATGTGCTGTCAAAGGAGACAAAGGGCAGTACAGATGCAGCAAGACTGCTCCTCAGGAGAACTGGCTACAGCTCTGAGCTTCTTCATGCTTCGGGAGCTTTCCGCTGAGTTAGCACAGTGCAGGGCTGTAAAATGTGTGAGGTTGCCAAGACTCTAAATGTAGAATCATAGAATGGTAAGGTTGGAAGGGACCTCAAGGATCATCTAGTTCCAACCCCCTGCCATAGGCAGGGATACCTCCCACTAGCACAGGTCACTCAAGGCCTCATCCATCCTGGCCTTGAACACCTCCAGGGAGGGAGCATCCTCAGCTTTTCTGGGCAACCTGTGCCAGTGTCTCACCACCCTCACTGTAAAGAACTTCCTCCTAACATCCAGTCTAAATCTCCCCTCTGCCAGTGTAAACCCATTTCCCCTAGTCCTTGCAAGATTGCAAGATCTTGTCAATAGTCTCTCCCCAGCCTTCCTGTAGGCCCCCTTCAGATACTGGAAGGCTACTATAATGTCTCCTGGAAGCCTTCTCTTCTCCAGGCTGCAGAGCCCAAACTCTTGTAGCCTGTCCTCTTAGCAGAGCTGCTGCAGCCCTCTGATCATCTTCACGACTTCCTCTGGACCCGCTCCAACATTTCCATGTCCTTCCTGTGCAGAAAGCTGCAGAACTGTACACAGGACTCGTTCATAAAACTGAGAAGTGCCCAGTCTTGTATGTTTGGAGAACCAGCTGTGTTCCAGCACCTGCTGGCAAGTTGTAACTTTACCAGTATTGAAATCCTGGGTTTTCTTGGGTCAACACAATGCTCAAAATACATACAGTGTGCATTTTACAAAGTGTTGAGAGGGATCTAAATGCAAAATTCTTTCTTTCATTGTTTTTAATATAGCCTGGTATGTTTAGTCAACTGGTGACAGCTGCAGAAGACCACCCATGGCTATGGGTTCTTTACATCCTGACTTTAGCCCTCCCCGTTGGTCTAGGTGTGTTGTTCTGCTGGCCAGCAAAGGTTAGAGACGTTTAATACATCTTTATAATTATTTTTTATTATTATTCTTTGCAAGCTTTTAGCATCTGTGCACTTCGAATGTGCCATTGGTAGCTCCTAGCTTGGAGGTGATGTTGTGTTTAATTCTTCATGTGAATTTAAATGTCAATTGGTTTTTTATTTGTTGTAGAAAACAGATGAAGATACTGACTTTAAAAAACCTAAGCCAATTATGAAGGGAGGACTAAATCAAGAGGGAGGTGAGTTTGCTGGTGAAATAGAACTAGAAGAAAGATAAAACAAAGACACTGCTGAAGATGGTGAGCTGAGCAAGGCAGCTTGAGGTTTCTGCCTCCTGATGATGACTCTTTTCTTACAGAGAGAGAAGAAATGGAGGACACAAGTGATATAAAGAAGATGGGGATGGAGGCTCCTTCTTCAGGTACTGCAAAAGGGAAGTAATATGGGATGGGACCTGAAAATGGGAAGCCTAACTTTTTTAGAGTCTCACTAATTGATATTAATTGTTTGTCTCAGCTTCCAACTATACCGTAGGGGAAGCTTTTGATACTTCTGTAGAAGTCTCAAATATTGTAATAAATGAGGATTTCCTAGGTTTTAGTCAGCAAGGATCAGGAGAGTTGTATCTTATGTTGTAAACATACCGTCTGGCATCCTTCCTATCAGATTTAGCTATGATTTGTTGTTTGCTCTTGATAAAAAGTTTTGCAGAGGTTGTTCAGTTTCGAGGCATTCCCACTTCAAGATCTCAGTTTGAAGTCAAGGAAGAGACTTGCAAAACCCTGGTATAATATTTTTTTTTTTTCTGAATCTTGCTGTGGTTACTGAGATTTAGCTCTTTAATGAGCATGACTACCTAAAATAAAGACATGGGAGTGCCAGCTTGTAAGTATTGAAAGCCAGAGTGGAAATCAAACCACTTGGGTGCGTGGCCTCCTTCAGAAAATACGCAGAATAAAGAGAGCAGGTTACCATAGAAGGGCAACCTGTGTGCTGAGCAGAGAGCAGCCTGGAAGTCACAGGACTGGGTGCATGCACTGCTCTGGCAGGGAATTCTGGTTGAGTTTTTGTTTGGCTTTTGTTTGCTGTTTGGGTTTTTTTTTGTTTGGTTGGTTTTGTTATATTTGTTTATTTCTTTCTTTTTTGTGACATTGTTTGTTTTGTTGTTGCTTTCCAGTCCCTGTCAGTTCCAAGGTCTGGCTGACAGCAGGTCACGTAGAAAGCTCACTGCATTTGTGAATGGTTTTTTCCTAGCAGTGCATGCTCCCCATACCTCAAGTGAGCTGAAGGGAGTACAGCACTTTGCTGATTAGTTCCTGCACTGCAGTAATGCAGAAGAGGGGGGTGGTAAGCACACAGCTGCTTATTTCTCGACCAAAATGGCATCACAAAAGAATTCCCTGCTGAAAAGTGGAGTTCCTTTTAGCATGTAGGTGTCCCCAGTGGTGGGTAACTGATAACTCCAACACTGTATTTGGCTAAGTCAGATTTTAGTCAGGTTTGGGATGCTTGAGCTGTCCTATTTTGGGCTGTGGTTTCAAAACTGTTTAATATAAATCTTGGATTGCAGAACTTACCTAAAGGAATCCAACTTAAAGTCTTCATTTTAGTCACAACTCTGAAGAATTGTTACTAATTTGTGAAAAGAGGTCAGGCTGAAGGTGTTTAAATAATTTATTAAATCTGACAGTGATCAATGTTTACTAATTAGTGAGGATTTGTGGAGATACTTTGATGGGTTAAGTATTTCACTCTAAGGTTGAGATTGGCTTCTTTTCCATAGTATGTCTGAATATGGTGCATTTTAAATACAGTTCTGTTCACCAAATAAAACTAATTTATTCTGCAGAAGAGGAGGGTGAAGGTGGGGAAGATATTTATGATGATGAAGAAAGTGAAGTTGCAGAGGGAAGTCAAGAAGAACGTTATAAGTCAAATAAATCTGGCTCAGAAGATGAGGTGAGTTTGGGGTTATTTTCGTGTATTTTTCTCCTCCCTCGTTCAATATTGCACTTCATAGATTCACAGAATGGGTTGGGTTGGAAAGCACCCTCAAAGGTCAGGTTGCTCAGAGCCTTGTTGAGCTCAGACTTCAGTATCTCCAGGGACAGGGCCTGCCTGGGCAACCTGTTTAGTGTTCCACCACTCTCATGGTAAAGAACTTACTCCTAACATCCAATCTAAATCTACTCTTCTCTAATTTCAAACCATGTCCCTTCAGGCCTTTGCAAACAATCCCTTTGCAACCTTCTTGTAGCCCCCTTCAGGTACTGGAAGGCTGCTATTAGGTCTCCTCAGAGCCTTCTCCAGACTGAACAACTCCAGCTCCCTCAGCCTGTTACTGTAGAAGTACTCCAGCCCCCAGTCATTTTAGTGGCCCTCCTCTGGACCCAGTTCATCAGGTCCATGTCCTTCCTTATGTTGGGGGCCCCAGAGCTGGATGCAGTACAGCAGGTGAGGTCTTAACAGAGCAGGTTAGCATTGTGGAAGTAAGTGTCCTGTCCTTAAAGTGTTGTATTTAGTGATAATCTGATTGGAGGGGTCTGGAGGAGGAGTAGAAGATCATGCCAGTTTCAACAATTAGATGAGAATTGGGTTTTGATTTGAATGCTGTAATTTCTTTGTTGTTGTTTTCCAGATGAAGGAAGCTGATGAAAGCACAGGTTCTGGAGATGGCTCACTGAAATCAGTGCGCAAACGAAGAGTACGGAAGGACTGAGTTACTTCCAGCTACTGCTTCTAGGTCTGGATAATAGTAACTTCCGCTATGCCATCTCAGAGGGGTAGCAGCGTGCAGCTTCCTGAGATTTGAAGGTTAAACAGGGGACTCTTTGCTACTTAACCTCTTACTTCAATTATCCATCTTCTTTTAACCTTCCCAGACTTCCTCAATTCCTTTTTTTAAGGAGAAATCCTATCTGTGAGGCATTAGCTGATGCTTTCAACTCCAAATAAAAGTGACATTTCAAGCTGTCCCATTGAGTTTAAGGGGAAGATTCTTAAGATTTCAAGATTCCTATAAATTAGTATTAGCTGGGGAGAAACTTCCTCTAAGTATTTTTTTAAAAAACACAAATAAATTCAAATATTTTTGCAGCTCTAGCACAAAATTAGCTGTTTACAGTTGGCAGCTGAAAGAGGATGATAGCTCAGCTGCAGCATCTACAGTGGTTCACATTGCTATAAGGTTTTTTTCTTTCTGTGCAGAGCTAAATGCAATAATTGGGTTTTTTTGTATGATAATTTAGCGCTAGCAACAATTTTTCTTGTAAATTACTCGTTTTGGTTGATCCTGTTCCCATGGGTGTTCTCCTGTTCATTTTAGATGTTGGTTTAGGGTAATTTATTTTGAGGAAAGATTTAAAAACATTTGTAGGACAAGTGGTAACTGCTGTGATTTGTTTTGTATGCAGGTATCTGAGATCTGCAGAAGTGATACACAGTGATTTTATTCCAACTTTTATATATAGCTCTTCACGGTTCAATCCAGGGTGGTATAACCTCTGTTTATAGACTGTTTGCTAAATGTACATTGCCTCCTAAAAATACTGAATAATTCTTACTTAACATGAAATTTATTTACATGGATAAGAATTTTTTGGCTGGTTGAAGTTTTTTACAGATGTGAGTAACTTGACATTCTGATAGCTTAAATAAACCGCATATTGTAAAGGAAACTTTGTTAAAAGTTCAGCTGTATATTAAGACAATAAAACCACAGAAACCTTGCTGCTTGGCAGCTCTCTCTGTGAATAGGATGTGAAGTACTAGCAAAAGCAGTCAAACATTTAAAAGCCAAGTAAAAATACATTAATTCATAAGAAACAAAGCTAGAAGTGGGTAGATTCAGACTGGATGTTAGGAAGAGGTTCTTCACCGTGAGGGTGGTGAGACACTGAAACAGGTTGCCCAGGGAGGTGGTGGAAGCCTCATCCCTGGATGTTTTTAATGCCAGGCTGGATTGAGGCAGGTTTTAGCTTTGACAACACCGGATACAGTCTACCAATCATTTTCCTTTATGCACAACAGAAAAGTAAAGCTACATGTAGGATTCATGGGTGAAGATAGCAGGTGACCCACAAACTACAGATTTGCTGAAAATGGAATAACTAACCCTTGCTAATTGCAGCTACTTGTTTCTACACAGCTGAAATGTCTAAATAATTATATGAAGGCAAACCCAGCCTTTGCTTGCAGATAGTTAGGAGAAGTTTTAGGGTTTACAAATGCTAAAACCAAACTGAGACAAATCCAAAGTTTTTATTTAGTGTAAAGTCATAAATACAACATCTTTAAAATGTTCATAAGTTAAATGAAGGCCACAGTAGTGGGATGCAAAATGGATATAGATGGAATGACTACTATATACACACCAATGGATAAAGTATCACTACCCAGTCTAACAATACAAAACCATGGGGTTAAGGTTACTTGCTTTTGGGAAACTGCTGAAGTCTAACAAGCGCATGCTGTGTTACCACTTGATCTCCTACCGTGCAGATGGAGGCGTGCAGTGAGATGGCTTTAAAGCTAGGATGGCTGCAATGCAATCTTTACAAGTCAAGTGCTTGGTGTGATTTGTTCTTCTAATGCTCAAACTCTGGGTTAGCTGTGTGATCTACTCTACCTACTAGCAATTCTTGGGTGAGTTGAGAGTTCCAGGCAGGCAGTCGTGGGACAGCATAGTCCAGAGGGCGAAATAATTTTGGATGTTTACAGGACCCTGTGACACAAATGGCATCAGCCATTTGTGCCTTGGTAGGTCAACCTTTTTGTCATCAGGTTTCTTAGCTCAGACTTGTAAACAGCCCTTGATCGAACTTTTAGGGATCTGCAGTCATCTGACCTTGCTGCTGCTCCAGGGAGCATTGTGCAGTCTCTTCAATGGGGAGAAAAGGGAAACAACTTCTTTGGGAGGGAGGAATCTCACAATGCCAGCTTACACTGAAGACAGCAGTGCTTAGCTGCCAAGAAACATGGGGTTTGTGAGGGAATTTATTGCACTATTTCATCCACTCTTTCAGTTCCTGCAGCTTCATTTATAGAAGTCCTCACAGCAAGGTTGAGAAAACGTCCTTGAACCTAGTGGTTACCATGTGTTCAACAGCTTCATTACTGAGGGACTGAGACCTCCATGCTAGGTAACATCCATAAATAAGTCTGCACTGCTGCTCTATGGCCAGACAAAACATGCAACCAGGTACTGCTAAAACCTACATCACTGTTTGCTTTTCAACTTCTGCTCTCCCTTAATACTGATCATGCTAGACCTGCTGACACTGTGGGATTGCTCAGACCCACAGTCTGGGCTGAGCTCCTTTGCAAGACCTGCTAACTAACAGCCAAGCCTGTGAAAGCAGTGCACCTGCACACCAAGCATTGCTGAGAGCAGCACAGGTTTGAAAGGCAAAAGCCACCACTGCTCCACTGCAGCTTTCTGCCTCAGATGGTTTTGTGCAGTGCCTCGACGTACTTCACAGGCTCAGGCCCTGGGGCAGAACAGCTGCTCTAAGGCCCGAAGCAAAGACAAGTTTGGCACTTCAGGAGGGAAATAAAAGGTGGCAAGGAAAGGCTTGTTCTCAGTTCCTTGCTGCAGATTGTGTTCACAATGAGGCAAGGAATGTTTACTGACCTGGCTTCTGTAAAGCTCATTACTTGTGTTTTTATTTAACTCTTCATCACACAACTCAAAAACTTGAGGAAGCTCATGCATCATGATGCTGTGCCTGATCATTCCTTGAGGAAAGTGAAAATGGTTTGAAGTGTACATCCTGTGAAGTACAAACGCCCTGATACTGCATCAGTTTGGCATTTCCCTGATGTAAGCTGCTTTTCCTTGTGCCTTTTCCCTTACCCTCCCCCTTCCCAAAAAATCTTAAGTGTTTTTCTGTACACAAGCCCTGCAAATAATGTCATACTGTTATTACTTGATAGAAACTACCTAATTTACAAGAGTTTGTTTAAAATAGCTTTGCAGAGCTATGGACAGTACTAGACAGTCATTAATTGTGAGGTGAAAAAGGTGATGCTATTAGACTTTGAGTATTTTTATCAAATGAAGCTTCAACACAATCTTTTTTTCAGTGTTACTACTCTTAATAGCTCAGAGAGTGCCAACTTCTGTTTCACCTGACAAACCCCACCTGATTTTTAACAAGATATGCTCATTTTTAAAAACAAATATTAAAGTTTAGTAAATCTACGCTACACTTGCACGTTGCTTCATCTTAACAATATATAAACTTACTTCTCCTGTTCATGATAACGTTCTTAATTCTGTTTATCATCAAAGTTTATAATCCAGGTACCCAGTAAAGCCACAAACTAAAATGTTTTAGCTCATGTAGCCTATGCCAATTAAAACAAACAAAAAAAGACAGCAGCAATACAATGGCATCATCTGTCAGTCACCTCTTACTTCCTTTTGCTTTTTGTGTCAGTTGTTTGGAAAACACTAGACGCTGACATCAGATTTTCTATATACTGTCCAAGAACTTGGTTTTCTGATTTCAGTTTCAAGTTTTCTTCCTTAACAGCATCTACTCGTGCTGAGAGATCTGCGAAGGTGATATTATAAGAAATATATTAGACAGGGTTGCATACCACGATGAGTATGTTCTGTGTGCCTACATACTTCTAATGTGGGAAACACTGGTGTAAAGTCTTGCCTTATAAAACATTGTGTTGCTCACAGGTTTTATCTACAGCCTGTTTCTCCTGTATTAGTTTGTACAGCATCTTGACCAACTTGTAATGGATTTACTGTACTCTCTTATCTTTATCCTTTGCTTGAAGTTTTGAATTAAGCTAATTCCAAACTAAACTCTTTGGAGACCAAAATTCCACAATGAGCTGACTCAAAGACACATGTCAAGTGACGTGCCTGAGCGTGAACCCTATCGCTCCTTCTGCTCGATGTGTATTAAGAGTGCTTAGCAAACATCTTCCACAGAGAGGGAAATAAACAAGTAGTTTTGAGACCTTGCTTATATACCTCCAACTGCCTAAGTGATGGACTTCTGGATGCTTAGACATTCAGTGTCACTTCTGGGGCAGGACATTAAGGTTCTCTTCTTTTGCTTGTTACCGTGTGTTCGTGAGAAATCTGGCACGTCAAACTGCTAACCTTCAAGTGTGTGCTGCAGTTCCAAAACTTGATTAATAAGCCGTGTTTTCTCTTCTAATTCCACCTGATTCTCAGCCTCAACCGCTGCAATAAACCATACAAGTTTTAATGCAACCTCTGTAACAGCTGAAAATTGTATTAAGTAGGAAAAATAACAATGAAGAACATTAAGAACTTATACCATCCATGTCAGCGTTCATCATGGTGGACTGGGCTCCTTCCACTTTTGAATAGAATATTCTTCTTGAATGATGCCCTGCTTAAACAAAAAGGAGAAAGAGGTCTGAGGCAGCTGTTAGTGTAAGTGTCTTTAATTGTAGATTTTAGATGGTCTTTTTTTTCCTGCAGTGGGTGCTGAAAAGCTGTCATTGGAGCCTAGGGCAGAAGTATGTTTTAAAACATGATTTAATTATCCTTCTTAGAGTCTTGCGTGCTACATAAACGCGACTGACAAGGCACCACTGTTCCAGGTTAGCCTCTAACGCACAAGATAACCCGACATTTCAGTGACACGATTCTCAGCACCGATCTTTCTGGAATGGGCTATTAAAGAAGGAGAAGGGCCCCTGCATTGTCCGCACCGTTCCGCCGCTGTCGCGGAGAAGCCCAGCACGGACATCAGGCCTATATAGGGATGTGCCTGCTTCCTCTCGGTTCCCAGCACCTCACGGCGCGTCGCCCGCCGCCCACCTCTGCATCCCTACTCTTGGCTGTCCAACGGAACAGGAACGGTTAACGCCGGCGTGCCGGTCCCGCTGCCGGGGGAGCAGCAGCACTGCAGCGGGATGCCGAGCAGGACCCTCCGCGAGCCGCCAGCAGCTCTGCGGCCCTGCTCGCGCAAGCTCCCCCTGACAGCCGGCAGCCGGGCGAGCTCGGCGGCCTGGCGCATTCCGCGACACACACACCCGGCCCGGCCCGGCCCGGCCCGGCCCGCCCCAGCCAATGGGCGCGGCGGGAGCGAGCCCGAGGAGCGCGGGGCGGAGTGCCTGTGGGCGGAGGGCCTGAGGGCGGAGGGCCTGAGGGCGGGGTGCCTGAGGGCGGGGTGCCTGTGGGCGGAGGGCTTGAGTGCGAGTTGTAGGTGTTATCACTCGAGAGCTTTAGGGCTACGCTGGCAGTTAGAGAGCACCTCCTGCCAGTCCCTTCCTTTTGTACTAATTCACCTTATAGTATTTAAGGTGTTTGGTTAAAGCAGAGGAGCATGCCCTGGATGTGTGCCTTCTGCGCTGAGTGAAAAACTGGCTGATGGCTGGGCCCAAAGAGTGGTGGTAAATGGAGTTAAACCTGGCTGGTGCCCGCTCGCTGGTGGTGGCCCCCAGGGTTCCGTGCTGAGGCTTGTCCTCTTTAGTATCTTTATTAATGATCTGTATGAGGAGATTGAGTGCACCCTAAGTTTGCAGATGACACCAAGCTGGGTGACTGTGGCCATCTGCTGTAGGGTAGGGAAGACTTAAAGCAGGATCTAGACGGGTTGGACCAATGGGCCAAGGCTAACTGAAGATCAACAAGGCCAAGTGCCAGGCCCGTACCTGAGTCACAACAGCCCTGTGGTAAGTTGCAGACTTGGGGGTGTGTGGTTGGAAGCTGCAACTTGGAGAGGTACCTGGGGGTACTGGTTGGTGAATATGAGTCAGCAGTGTGCCCAGGTGGCCAAGAAAGCCACTGGCATTCTGGCTTGGGTTAGAAACGCTGTGGCCAGTGCATCACCTCTCTGTTCCGGCTGCTCCCCAAGTGCTGTGTTCAGTTCTGGGCCCCTCACTACAGGAAGGACATTGAGGTGCTAGAGTGGATCCAGAGAAGGGCCTGGAGCACCTGGGCTATGAGGAGCACCTGAGGGAGCTGAAGTGGTTCAGTTTGCACAAGAGGAGGCTGAGGGGACGCCTCATCCCACTCTACCTGAAGGGAGGTTGGAGAGAGGAGAGGGCCAGGTTCTCCTTGGCGATAAGCAACGGGACTAGGGGAAATGGTTTCAAGCTGTGCTAGAGGAGATTCAGTCTGGATATTAGGGAATATTTCTTCACTGAAAAGGTTTTCAAACATTGGAATGGTCTGCCCAGGGCAGTGCTGGAGTCAGCATCCCTGGGGGTGTTAAAGTGGTGTGTGGACCTGGCACTTAGGGACGTGGTTTAGTGTTGACCCTTCAGTGTTGTGTCACAGGTTGGGCTGGATGACTTTCGAGGTCCCTTCCAACCACATCTAGTCTGTGATTCTGTAATACTGTTATCTGTATTACATTCATAGGAATAACAGGTTTCACTTGACAAATGTTACTATCTGTAGTTACTTGTATACTGAGCTCCAATTAAGCTTTCCTAGCCCTAGCTGATACTGCTGATGAAAGGAATTGGTTTGTCATTTCACTGAAAGATTTTTTTTTTACATTTTTTCTTAAAATAGCACTGAAAATAGCATCAGTCTCCCTAGAATATAAACATAGAGTGTTGTTTACCTGAATGCATGTACATCTGCAATTACAGACCTAGAGGAGAGAATTTGTTGCTCTGGACTCAGTTTTTAAGCCCTTGCTGCTGGTGTTTTCAGATGTTTCCTTTCTAAAGCCCTGGTGTACACCCTGTTTTCTCCATGGCACGCAGTTAGTGCACACCAACAAGCATTTCACTTCCTTTTGGCAGCGTTACAGATGCCTGCCTAAGCTGGCCGCTGACAGAGGCTTCCTTGTTCACCACTAGAATAGAAATGTGCTTTCCTTTTCATAACAGAAGAAGCTGTTGTCCATGCTTCTGAGATGAGTTTCTGTTTGAATGGTACTATTTTCACCTTTAACTAATTATTGCCACAAAGGAAAAGATACTGAGGAATACAAAGAGCTGAATTGCAAGAGGCTTTGGGACTAGCTAATCTTTAAGGTCACTTCCAAACCAAACCATTCTATGGACCAAGTAGTATGAGTTTCTAAAGAAAAAGGTGTTTCTTTCATTAAAGGTGATAATGGTTTCACAAATGCTGTTAATTCTTTCCTTAATTTCATAAACTTTTGCTATTGCTATGAAAAGACTCATTAAGAAGTTTCTATCTTGCTACTGTTTTGTGTTCATCTTGATGTACACAGAAGTGATTTATTTTTAATACCTAGGTGCTTAAAAAATAGAGAAATGCTTTGTTTTGAAAGAGCAACAGCCCTTAAATATTCATGCAGTGCTCTCAGTTAACCAGGCTAAGTAACCCCTGTTGCTCTGCCACAAGGGCTTTTCACTCCACTAGGGAAACTTTGAGATGCAGACTGTATTCTGATTGTGCTTCAGACTGTAGCTATGTAGCACCTTGTTCCACTTGTCTGTTATGTATCTTCCCAGTACATCTGAAGAAATGGAAGGAAAGCCTCATGCAATTACAAACACACTAGAGGTCATTAGAACCTCTGCATCTTTGTGATCCTGCCTAAAATGTCATTATGGAACACTTGCTTCTGAAACACCAGGTCATCTTCAGAAGGAGTCCACTTACAGTCTTTACACTACAAGTCTAGTTTCCTTGGCCCTTGCTTTTGTCCATCCTAAGGAATCTTTTCTCTCTTGCTGTGTGAAATTTCTCTTGTATCCTCCCTGACCTTACAGTTACAGCTGTAAGGCTTATTCCATTGTTTAGTTTCTGTGCTCCAGTGACTGTAATTAGTCTTAACTTCAACTGGGGGAGGTAAGACTGTTTCCTCCAAAATCTATGGTGATCTCTTCCTATTGTAGGTTAGACTGTTTTTTTTTAAATACCTTTCTTTGTTGTAGTCTACCTGAAGGGACATTGTGGAAAGGCTGGAGCTGGTCTGTTCTCATCTTCTTCCAACAGGTAGTTGGAGACAGAACAAAAGAGAATGGCCTCAAGATGAGACTGGGTAGGGTTACATTGGACATTATGAAAAAAATTTTCATGGAGAGAGTGGTCAGGGACTGGAATGAGGTGCCCAGGGAGGTGGTGGAGTCACCCACCCTGGGTGTGTTTAATGGTGTTTGGATGTGGTGCTTGGGGATATGGTTTGAGGTGAATCTTGTAGAGTAGGGTTCTAGGTTGGACTTGGTGATACTGAGGGGCTTTGCCAACCTGAATGTTTGTGTTTCTGTGATTCTAACCTCCAGCCGCTGCCCTCTGGCAGAAGAAAAGGGACCAGGGTTAACATCTTCACGAGGAATCTTGTGGTATTCTCCCTTTATGCCTTCGAGCTGAAAGCTTGCCTGAAAATGTCACTTATTTTCAGCTGTTTTTGATTTATCTCTCTACTTTTCAGTGACTGCCGCC
>VWYK01055446.1:0-17140 GCA_013399775.1 Semnornis frantzii
AGTAGTAAAGGGTTATGAAACTGCAGAGAGCAAACTTTCTTGATTGAGAATTTCTGTTACACATAATTAGATAAATTATTTCTATATAGATTTGCTACCCTTGAATAGCTGTGGATTAGATCCGTGTTAATAAAGAAGCTTACCATTAGTTAATAATGCCATTTGTGGCTGTTGTTCATCTTGTTTTCTTTCAGTGTCTGATGGTGATTTTAGTGCATGTATAGTGCTACTTGCATAACAAGCCACTGCCTGAAATAATCATGGGAGGATTGCTTGAAAAGCAGCTGCCAGGGACTGTCTAGCAATGTATTATAGACTTCCCTGAAGGAACTGTGTAAATACAGAGTAGGTATCAGTTGTTCTCGACATCTTACTGTACATATACTGTAATTTAACACTTAGGACAAATGTGGTTAGAGATTGGATCTCTTTCTGCACATTATACCATACGAGACCTGTATTGAAGTTGAAATGTTTAGTGAGAGATCTTCTCAGCATGTATTTGAAAGTGGAAGTTTGTAGGAGAGGCAGAAACACAGGATTCTACTCCAGGCTGTCATGTGAGAATAGCACTTGTTGATGGTGAAACATCATCATTTGCTCAACAAATGCACTGTGTTTTAATTCCTTGAAAGACTGGGTAGTGCTTAATTGTATTTCTTAGATGGCTGCTGTGTTTGAGTTGTATTGAGCTTTTGATCTTAAGGGCAGGTACCTCTGATTTTGCCGCCGCATGATACGTGAATTGTAATAATGAGTTTAGCAAAGATGGGATGCCCTTGTGATCAGAGCTAGACTGGTCAGTCTGTTAAGCAAGGAACCTAATACATTTGTATATTAAAAAAATATAATAAAAAAAATCAAAATTCTTGGTATTCAATTTGCAGTGTCAGGCAGAAGGATTGATGATAATGTGTTTTGGAAGATAAATGTTTCCTTAGCTTTTTGGAGACCAAACCCCATGGTTTTGAAGCATTGCTAAAGTACCAAGATGTGGAAGGCATTCTCCAAGCATCCCTTCTGCTGTTGTCTTCACAGAGCTGACTTCCCTGTCCTCTAGAAGCTTTGCAGAAGACACTGGTTTTAATGTTCAGGGGTCTGAAAGGCAAAGCAGCTTTCTCTGCACCTAGAAATAAACTTCAGAGTGCAGCGATGGGTATAGTAGGTGTATGACTTACACTGTGTTTTGATGCTTTGAGTCAGCAGGCAGTTGGGTCTGTTTAACTGAGGTTTTCAAGTGATCTTGTCAGCTGTCTGGGGGTGTTGATGCTATGTGTCTTGAGAGGGCCTGCAGATGAAGCAAGGTCATCCATAGCTGAGTACCCTGAAGCAACTGGCCTGACACTTGGCTTAAAAACAATCTTGAAACTTTACCCTTAGGCCAAGATTTTTATCTTGGCTCAAGTACTGTAGCAATTTAAGGTCTGAAAAATAGAGCTTTGTAAATAAAGCTCTATTATAACTTTAATTACTGGTTGCTGCACATCTGCACTTGTGTCTAATGGACGCATCTGGAATGGGCTGAGAGGAGAGTGATGAGAATTCATACTGTCAAAACTAAGATTCCTGTTTCTTGCTTAAAAAATAAATCAATAGCTGCAGAATGTATGGAAACAGACTTGGAAAACTGTTGGATTACTTATATTTCCTAGTTCACGTGCAATTCTGCCTCCAAACAGTTGGCTAGATGCCCAATAGGGGAAAAGTGATCTTGGAAAATATATGTAAAGAATAGTGTAGAACTAAGTTGTGGAGCAGTGTCAGGTGTGTGGTTTTGTCGGGGAAAGCCTGATCATGTGGTTGCAGAGGAAGACGGGGAAGGACCTCCTGTTTTAGACAGCCATTAAAACAGTTTTGTGCTTAAACCATGTGCTTTCTCCCTGTACACGTTATAGTATAGTTGGTTTATCGCCATGTGTGGTGACCCAGCCTGTTGATGAATTTGCCACCGTTTTCTTTGCAGCTTCTGGAAGAAGCAGTTGAAGCCTCATGAAAGGATTTAAAGCAGACTCATCCCTTCCCCGGTGCAAATGACAAAAGGTCTGCCTGCTGTACTGCTGAGGACCAGCAGTATTGTGTGATGTACTTGCTGGTAGGGTATGAGCAAGAGAAGACCTCCAATGCCCAATAATGCTTTCAGTCTAGGAAAGGTGATTTGCTGAGGCACCAAAACACCTGGGAAATGAGGGGCATTTGCTGAGGCTGCAGCCCCTCAGGCTCTCTCTTACTGTATGGTGACTGCAGAGATGGAAGCTGCTTATCAGCCATTGACAAGGAGGTGACAGCACAGTCAGGCTGTAGCTGCCTGCTGAACCAAGGATGTGATGAGGATGCAGCTGTGTTTGCACCAGCCTGTATGGGTTTAGGGAGCATGTGCTCTTTAGCATGCCCTGGTAGAAGTAGGCTGAAATAAATAGCTATTAATTTGTTCTTTGTGCTCCTGTTCCAGAGTTTGTTAAAAATCCAGGAGGGATCAGACTCCAAACAATTCTCATGTGAGGCAGAAAACTTTATCGTGCCAGTCCTGTTTGCCACATCTGATAAAAGAGTGTGTGTTTTACACACTTGTTTGTTTTTAGTCTTCACCTCTACTTGGCCTTTCTGTCCTGTAGTCTGAAACGTGCAGTGCCATCCACAGTCTTGTGTGCAGATGCTTTTCAGCTGCCCTTTGCTCTGTGCCTAGGGAAGGACTCCATGTGGAGTGCCAAAGCCAGCATGGTCAGTATGCTACTGCGGTTCTCTGCCAAGAAAATTCACCTAGCCAGCAGGCAATCCTAGCGCTTGCTTGGAGACAGTAGACAGGCTAAATGAAATGATTCTGTGACAGCAGTCATCCATCTCTTTTTCTGCATGCTGAAGGCCAACGAGTGTGACCTAAGCACACAAGCAGCGAAGCCTCCTGTACCCATGTTCCCACTCCTCCCCAAAGGAAAGTGAGCAACCTGCCTGGCAAAATAGTTGCTTGTGAATTTAGTCATGAGTGGATCGTGCTGCTATAAACAAACACACCCTCAACCCCATCACACATGGCATGTGTCTGAGTTAGTATTGGGCAGGCTGCCAATACAATTGACCCAGTCCTTGCCTGTGCCTGAAGAGCTCACAGAGCATGCCTTTGGATGATGCATGGGGTGGACTTGCTATTCTTATGGCCAAGATGTGCAGGCCAGAGTTGATTGCCCTTGTCGCGGAAGTCAGTGGAATAGAAATCAAACAGGCTCGGGGGTTTGGGGTTTTTTGGTTTATTTTACTTTTTCAAAATGAGAGAATTTTCTTGGAAAACCCTGTAGACCTCCAAATATCCTAGTCATGGAAGTAGGCAGCATTTTGCTTCTCTGAATTTGTGAGGTACGTTTTGTGAGATAGTGGCAAAATGACAAATTTATGTGAGAATTTTTGCAGAGAGATGCCTGGCAAAACTCAACTACTTTGGAGATGACTTGTTGGACTACACTGAGATCTGTGCAAATGGTAACTGAAAATAAGATTTTGATGGTGAAATAAGTTAAAAAGCGATTGCTTTTTGTATCCCAGAAAGATCTGTTTTGCCTGTGCTTTGTTCAGTCTTCTAGAAGCAATTCAGGAAACATTTTATTAAAAGAACCAAAAATATGAATGAACTTGTATCATCCGCATCCGATCATGACTATATTGTCTCTCTCTTTCCCAGGCATTAGTATTACTAAAGCATGCAAAAGATTGTTGTTTTGGGTCTGTTAGGTTAGATAGACCTTTGGGGGAATAAGTGGGGTTCAGTAAACTGGTGGTGCTGTTAGATGGATTTTCTGCTACTATTTCACTTCAGTTTCTTTGGGAAATACGTACACAGTATTCTCACTGTTCCTGCTCCATGCTTCATTCTTGCACTGTGAAAACGTTAACATTTCTGTCTAGTCTACATTGTGAATCCTTCTTGTCTGTAGCTCAGATGGCTTATACTATAACATTATCTGTGTTTTTTTTTAATTGGGAATAAATGATGCTAATATTTTGCTAATGCTTGGTCTAAGCTGACCTGACTCTCTTGAACAGGATGTGTGAATTAATGAAAGTGCAAGATCTCGCACATTTGGGATGGCAGATACCTGCAGGGATTAGAAATGACACTTAAGTAATTTTCTCTTGAATTTGATGCATAACATGAAAGAGCATTCCATGTCTCTGAAAATACAAGATGGGCAGAGCAACCTGAAGCATAGTACTGCAGAGGCACTTGGGGTGGAGAGATAGAGCCAATTAATTTTTTATTTTTATTTTTTATGTTAATGAAATATGGCAGGGAAGGCCTCTTTGTCTTAGTGTCTGCTTGGACATTATTCTGCAAACCACCATTATAAAGCCATGAGCAATGATGCTGGCATTTAATCTTAGACCTGGTTTTGTTGCCTTATGGGAAAGAAACATGAGCCTAAGGAGAGCTCTTCCAAGAATAGATGGGACTACTTGAAATGTAATGGCACAGATAAAATTGTGGACTCATTGTGCAAGCAGCACTAGCAGTTACTATGATAATCATTCCCCACCCAGGGAGTATTGCTGCCTCTTTGCTGGAGGTCACCACACCTTCGAATCTGCTGGTGGAGCAGTTTGGGATGAGTGCTCCCTGCTTTGCTTTGAGCAGAGTCAGCTGGATTAATTGAGATGGTTTAACTAGTTGAAATCTGGCAGCAGACTGGCTTCATGTCTGAAGTGGGTTAGGAAGTGCTGGGTATAAAACTATTATTGTTAGGCAAGTTGTGAGAACAGAAACGTCTTGTCAGGACAGCAAGGAACTCCTCTGGGTAGCAGCTACCTGTTAACCTCTCCAGATACCAAGGACGGTGTGCTTTCTCATGGGAGCCTGAATGTGGATGTGTTTTTGACAGCAAAAAAGGGAAATAACTTACGGTTATGAAATACTTTGTGTAAAGGACATGCTTTGGTTTAATCTGCTTCAGTAGCTTCAACTGGTAGCATCAGTGACAAGTCTCTATGTATGTTAACCAAGAGCAGTCTCCCTGAGATACTCTGTCTTTAGAACATGACTATTTAGAAATAATGGATGCCACCTGATATAGCACCAAAATCATCCAGAATCCCCCCAAATGAACTGCAGGACCCATTGCAGCAGGTTCTTCTGGTTTAAGTAATGCTAGTTGCATCAGAGACACCATATGTTGAAGCCTCTGAGGTGGGGTTTTCTATAAGCCAAAGTATCTACTGCATTACATTTGTGTATTTTGGGGGGGGGGGCAGCGTACACTAGGTTGTGAACTTGGTGGGCTTTTTCTCTCTGTTCTTCTGCTCTCTGATACACATCTTAGAACCAGTTTGGAACAGTGGACTTTTTTTTTTTCTTCCCCTGAGGTTGTATGAGGTTGCTTCTTGATAATCTACTGGAGGCTTGGGCAGAGTGGGAGTGGAACTGATTGTGTGGGTTTTTACTTCCTGCTCCAAGACCACTTCTTGGCATGGAGGAATTTTTCTTTAGACTTCTTCGGGGAACAGATGCGTGGAGTACAGTTACCACTCATACATAAGGCTTCTAAGATATGGAAGCTGTTGGACTGAAGTGGCTTCATATGGTGCTGGTGGAGGATAAGAATTAGCATGCAATTTGGGTTTTATGACTTGAATGTGTAGTTGAATATATTTTTAAAAAAACCCTTTTTATGATGTTAACTATTATTCTGCCTATTTGTGATTAACAAATCCAAATCATATCTTTAACTCTGAAAATTGCTCTTTCTGCAACCTTCAATGCCTAAAATAGTATCCTAGTCTAATCTTTTCTTCTGGGGATAAATATGTTACATAATGTGTAATTGAAATGGTTGTAAATCTTAATTCTCTAATGTGGATGTCTTTTCTTTTAATTGCAGGTTCCCATTTTGAAAGCCATTGGAAGATATTCTGCCACCCTCTTGGATTACTTCCCATACAACTCAGCATGTCACTGTGCCCTGGATTTTATAAGGTGGCCATGATTTAATCCTCTCTTCCAATTCCTATGTATCTGTGAAGCATTGGAGCTCTTTAGAGCTGCTGTTACTTGTGTGGAAACTGATCCGTCTTGAATCCCTTCTCCAAAGGACTAGACGTTGCTAGCAATGAGCTCTCAAAGTCATCCAGGTAAGGGCAAAACCACTTTAATGTAGTACTGATAGCAAAACACCATGTGTTTGCTGCATGGACAGACTTTTTGTCATGTTGAAATGATAATCCAGTCCCTCCTGTACTACTAATGTGTTTAAAACTGGCACTTTACCTGAAGATGGAAAATTGTGTTGCTGATACTGGGGTTACAAGGAAATCTTGCTGTTGTTGCATTACATATCACCAAAAGGCATAGACATAGTTTCTGAGATGTTAACCGTGCTGATAACTCTTCATGGTATGTAGTGTACTTCTAAGGAATGGTTATGGTCCTGCTGGTTCGTCTTTGTTGATGTTTAGGAAAACTCATTGAAAGTACTTTTTTTAGTAGGAAAGAACAGTTTTGCTTTAATAAGAGTCAATTGGTCCATCTCTATGTTATCTAGGTGATTATCCCTAATGCGTCTTGTAATTTAAGACCTATCACTACAAGATTTATCACTACAAAAGTGCACGTTTCTGTCAAGAGCATTCTTAAATACTCAACTACTTGCTTTCTAGCTTGAAGTTGCCTCATAGGTTTGTATTTAGTAAGTTTCAGGTAGCTTTGTCTTAGGCAGAGCTTTGTGATCTTATACTTTGGAAGACGAATTTTAATTGTGGTCTGACATGCCTGATTTGACTGTTGTGGTTTATAGTAGAGAAAATTACTGCTGGGAAGCAAGTAATCCAACAATGACAAGGCACGTGGAACTACTTATTTAACTATGCCTTTGAGAGATTGTTTTTCTGACTTCAGTTTAATCACTTTTGGGTTAACAGTGAAATAAGAGCGAAATGTTCAAAGCCAACAAACAGCTCCTAAGATTTAAGGAACTCTGTTTTTGGAGGAAGAATTTTATATTTGCTTCAGAATTACTTCTGGCAGCCCATTTCTGTTTTGGAGGATGAGAGCAAGAAAACCTAGGGCCTTGGAGATGATGAGGGCTGGAGCAGCTCTGCTATGAGGACAGGCTGAGAGAGAGGGGGCTCTTTAGCCTAGAGAAGAGAAGGCTTCGAGGAGACCTTACAGTAGCCTTCCAGTATCTGAAGGGGGCCTACAGGAAGGTTGGGGAGGGACTATTTACAAGGTCTTGCAATGACAGGATAAGGGGCAATGGGTTTGAACTGGCAGAGGGGAAATTTAGACTAGATGTTAGGAGGAAGTTGTTTGCAGTGAGGGTGGTGAGGCACTGGCACAGGTTGCCCAGGGAGGTTGTGACTGCTCCCTCCCTGGAGGTGTTCAAGGCCAGGTTGGATGAGGCCTTGAGTGACCTGTACTAGTGGGAGGTGTCCCTGCCTATGGCAGGGGGTTGGAACTAGATGATCTTCGAGGTCCCTTCCAATCTTACCTCTCTATGATTCTACAATAAATAGGGATGCTGGAGTTTGCAGCGGCAGCATTGAAAAATCTGACCCTTGTGTATGAATTGAAATGACTATTAGTCTCCAAAATTATCAGTATTCTCTTTTTACTACCATAATGTGACACTCAAATTTTAAACTTGCTTCAGGTCTCATGGAGAGTTGAGAAACTAAATATATTTCAATATGTGGAGTGCATGCAGATATTAACCTTGCAAGAAATGTCACAGATGGTGCTTCTCAAAAGATGTTCTTCAGTTAAGTGAATAGTTGTTAGTTGAGTATTTTCCTGTCTCAAGTGTGAGTGATGCTAAAGAGCTAGTGACCACCTGTTTTATATTTTTTTCTCATTGTGATGAGATAGGTTAAATACATACCCATATTCAAAACCCAGCAAGCCTAACTTGGTATTCCTGTACTTCCTAAGAAGCATCTCTGCAGTATTTGGGAAGGGGAGATGTCCTTAGTTGGATGTTCTGTTGATGCAGAAGTTTTGGAAGCTGGCTGCTCATTTGTCTTGTTTCCCTTTTCTTAATATGCTAACTTTTTTTCTTTTTGGGTATTGCCTCTTTTTACCGGTCCTTTTACTCAACTTCAGGGAGTCATGTAAGAAGTGTTTCTCTAGTGTTAAAAATAATTTTGAGCCTGTCATTTCTAACAATTGTGTCTGGAATGGCTCTTACTGAGAAGGCTTATTGAATTAAAACCCAGGGAAGATGCAGCTCAGCTGGAGCTTGACATGTCTGTGTTCTTCTGTGATGCTATTCCTACTATTCCTAAACCTTCTTGGCCTTTGTCACAAGACATCTCAAGGTGTGAGATGGCTTGGTAAGAATTAAAGCTGTGACTGCTGTATGAGTGTTTAGTAGAAAATAAGAGGACTATTAGGGGAAAGTTTTGTCTGTTCTGGTCATTAGCTAGCCCTTTCAAATCTAAAGAAACTATTGTATTAGAAACTTCCTATTGACAATAGCCCCTGAAATGAAGGACAGGTGATAGAAACTCAAGGCCCATCATCAACTGGTTCACTGGAGATCATTTAAAGGGTGAAAAGCTTTCACAAAACTGAAAATGTGGAAGAAATAATCTTGTTCTCCATGTAGGCTTTAGATGAAAATGTTTCCAGTCAGTATCAACCTCCACAAAGCCTTGCATCCTATCTATTGCTGTTGAGAAATACTTCCCGCGTGCTTCTGAGGTATTGGGTTCATCTTTTGACTGGTTGGTTGTTTTTCGGGTTGAAATTCTGTAGTGGACCATGGTATCTTTCCCCCCTATGGCTTACATTCTTACTGCTTATTTCTCTTTTAGAGTCAGTTTTACAATAATTGGCAGGAATATTTTCCAAACTTTGCCAAAGATGACATCTGGACTTCTCATGTCAGTCATGATAGCTATTTTGATTATACAGCTACACATAATTATTACTAATGATGTGCATTGTTTAAAGGAAGGCTCTGGCTTAAGAGCCTATTAAACCTTGCTTCAGTGAATATAAGCTTTCTTCTCTAATCTTCTCCAAACCTATCACTAATAGGATTTTTTAGGAACAGACCCATAAAATTGTTGCAGTGTAGATGAATGAAGTAGTTTGGATTGTCTTCTTTTTTCCCCCTTCCATTCTGCAACACTCATGAAAAATGTTGGATACTGAAGGCTTCTCACTGAACAAAATGATAAAGTATCAAGAAGACTAAGCTAAGAAATTTGAGTTCTCCTTCATTCTTCCCCTATCACTGCCACTTTTGTTAAGTGTTGGAGTAAGCTTTGTTAAAGAGTGAGAAATAACATTTAAAGAAGTAAGAATACCTAGGAAAGAAGTGTCAGTGGATAAACCAATTTATCTTTTGCCCCAGGCATTGGGTAGAGACCTTAGCCTTCATTTTCTGGGCTGAAGGCTTTCTCTGCAGTCTCCTATTGAGCTTTGAGTTAAGACTGGCTGCTGTTGTGATCTTAACTTGCTACCAAAACCTGTGAATGTGCTGTGTGTGAAGACCAGGAGAAGCAGGTGGGCTCCCTCTTGCCATGAGCACTGTGCCTACTGCTTGGGAGGAACAACTAACTCATGCAGTTTGTTGGTATCTTTTGTGAGAAACCTGGGCAGGAGTGGGAATCACTTTGTGTGGAACTGCTGGGCGTGATGAAGCAGGAGGTGAAAGGGGCTGAAACTAGAGGGTGGAGTGACAAGAGGACAGACTTTTTCCTGCAGAAACAGGAGCAGGAGGTTACGCAGGCCTAGTCAAGATAAAGTTCAGAAGCATCGTGTGCCCTTTGGGTTTTGGTGGAGTTGTCACCACTTCTTCCAGAGCTGGAACAAAACTGAAAAAAGATGCTGAAATGGTGCTATAAAAGATCAAGTTGCTGCAAAGCATGATTGAGAAAATTAGACCAATTAAGATAACATTTAGGATTATGACAAAGCTTGGGGGGGGTGGGGTGTGAGAAAAGCACATTTAGTTCATTTAGTTTCACTTCATAAACTGTTAATGTTGCCCAAGATTTAAACTTACCTTATGTAACCTGTGGTGCTGATACTGCTTTCTTTTTCCTTTTCTCTTACTGACCTTAAATGATTTCTTGCAGACTCCTTCTACTTCCCCCTCTTAATTTTCAGTGACTTGAGTTTCACTATCATTTGGTTCTCTTTAATCAGTAAAGATTGTTCTGCTGATACTACTTATACATAAAGATTAGTATTAAAAACCAAAACACTTAAAGTTAATCACTCAACTGATTTGTATTTGTTTAAAGTTCACTTTCCTTTGTAAAAGCTAAAAACCTCCACGTTCAGTGAAGCATTTTGTTTATGAAATGTTATCTCACAGGAATTAGCCAGTCTGAATGCAAATGCTATATTCTTTCTTCAGAGCTACTCTTGCAGAGATGCAAATTTTATTTACATTTTGAAACACTGAGTGTTTGCTAATTAGGAATATTGAATTTTAAGAATGAGCTGCCTATCTGAGGTGGAAAAATCTGCACTGAGATCACTAAGGTGGAGCAGAGATACCAGAAAAAGCAGAAAACTTCACAATCACACAACAGTGGGAAAATGAGTTAGCAAGTCATGTGCTATGATTTGCTAGACTGATAAGTACTTCTGCATGGTGTTTTATCTGCCGAGTGCAAGAAACTGCTCTCTTCCTACTCCGTGGCTCAATGAGGCATGGAAAGCCATTTCATGAAGTACACATAAGAGCTTTCCCTGTTAGTCTCTCAAACATTTTGCACCATCCAATAAATATTTGATGTGTTCTCTTTTTAAAGATTAAGAAGTTTCTGTGGAGATGCATTTCAGTCTGGCTTTAAATGACATTGACCTACTTTTTGGCAGTTATGAGTCTGTTTCTGTAAGGTATCTGGGGGCAAGAGCATTCTTTTAGTAAACATAAGGATTAGATGAGTAGATTTCAGCCCTCTTTTAACAGGGCTGGAGCACAACTGATACTTGGTGGCTGGACATGATGTATCCCTACTTCACCCAACCTACCTGATGCTCCAGTTCATTACAATTGGATTATTCTAGACTAGGCATTTGAGCTTCTGTTTACAGGTAAAATGCTACTACTAGTGAGTATAGCTAGACTCTTGTTGTCTTTGATGCTGTTTTCTCTCTGAGGTAATAGAAAGATTTCTCTAGACTTGTCCTCTCTCCATGCTGCCGTGTGTGTGCTTTGTGGGAAGATGAAGTTTTGGGAAAAAAGTCAAGCATTTGACAGGCCCAGCAGAGGTAACAGGAACTCTTTGAAGGTCTGCTGTTACCTGTCCTTTATGGTAGTAGGGTAAGTGGTGAGCATCCGGAGTAGGAACTCAGTAGCAAGAGCTACTGGTGTGCCTTAAAACTCTGGCCTTGAAGAGTCTGGTTCCGCAAGTTTAGGGGAGACTGAGGTTGGTTGAGAAGCAAACTCAGCAACAAGATGTAACAGTAAGAAGCTTTGGTTAGAAGAGCTGAAAACCCTTGTGGATGGGAACTGGGCATATCTCCATTTACTTTCCTTCAATATATGACAGAATATCTACTCCATACCTGCATTCTGATTCTTTTGTATGGGTATGCTGAGGCTGTCGTGGATTTCCTCTAAGAGGGACTATCATTTTGAGGACCTTGAAAGTTTTAAGGCTGCTACAATGAAACCTGTGAAGTTTTCACTTCTGGAGTTGAGACTTTCTGTACAGGGTTTTTATTGTACCCTCAAAAGAGAAGAATTGTTTTATGTTTCAACTTGGGGTTCAAGTTGAAGTTCCTTTTAGGTCAGCGTCCCTGCTAGGTACATTCCTCTCATTTCTACTTTTTTCTTTAAATGCAGTTCTTGCAGTTTGGAATTCTTTAAATATCTGTTTCTAAAGTAAGTTTTTTAGTCTGTGATGTATCCTGCAGTGCAAAGATGAGAAGCAGGTACTTATGATGAGAGGTAGAGAACTCTGAATTATTTTGAATGAGGTGCAGGGTAGGAAAAGGACATAAAAAGGTTGTACTTTTTTATGTCAGATGATAATGCTTGAGATAGTCCTCAGGACTTTGCATTGTCTCACTTGCAAAGAAATCTTTTTTTCCTATAGTTACTGCATTTTTGCTGTTCACTTTTAGTCAACCTCAGTTTTTACCTGTATCTTATTTGTACTTCCCCAAATTAAATGAGCCCTGGACTGTAAGAAGGAGTGTATCCTCAGTGTTTGCTTTAAATTTATTCAACTTGTTGACTTCACACCAGGCTCTCGCACTGATGAGGGTGGCTTGTGTGCCTTTCGATGTGGTCAGATCAATTAGCACAGAGATAATACTGAAGGAACCTTTCAGTCATTTCACTGACTCTGAAAGTGATATAAGAGCAGGAGCAGAAAATCCCCTTATTTTCAGGTAGATTGCAGCTATAGATGGCATTTTTCATTCCTTTAAGTCTAGGAATTCAGATGTCTGGATACTTCTATTTTGACAGACACTGTTTGCCTTTGCTAGAGAAAAACAGAAAAGCCTTATTTTTAAGAATTCTTGGTCAAAGGCTTTTGGAATATTCATATTGTTGGGTTAGGGAGAAGTGACAAAACAAATGCAAGGACATTTTTTCTTTTATTATTGGATTTTTTGTTTTTTCATCCCTTTACAGTCAAAGTAGTGATGAGTAACTGAACATGGAACAACAGATGCTTGGAAGGAAAAATTGTGGATGTATTAATTCTTCCATCCTTCAGTAAAGGGCTGACAAGTCCTTTTCCCCCAGTAGGCTGCAATACACCACGAATTTCCCTGAACCTTTTGTTCTGTTCTGTTTAGACCATTGAACAAGAAAGGCCTTTGAAGTGCACTGACACCTGCAAGGTATCAGATACCAAGTGGAGCAGTCAAAAGTCAGGGTAAAGTGTGGAATACTTTTTTTTTGACCAAAGACAGAAACAGGTAATTACAAATAGGCAAAAATTATCTTATTGGTAAATAACACCTATGAAATACAACACTGCCACTCTAGGGTGACTTTGTGACTGTTATTTTC
The DNA here is from genome assembly GCA_013399775.1 of Semnornis frantzii. Taxonomy (NCBI): domain Eukaryota; kingdom Metazoa; phylum Chordata; class Aves; order Piciformes; family Ramphastidae; genus Semnornis; species Semnornis frantzii. The sequence continues at coordinate 12,969 of VWYK01055446.1, forward strand.
TATTTTTCATGAATTTGCACTCCAAAGATGCTCAGTAGGATAGTTTGCAAATAATTAATCTAATTAACTGGCAGTGTTCTGAGGTAAGAGGAACAACATTTAGCCCTCTCTGCAACCACATTTCAGTGTAAAACTGCAGTGTCTTCTTCAGGATTTAGCCCTTATGACGATCTGGCTGAATGGAGACTCTGTGGCCATTTGTACGGTGCACTGCTGTCATTTTTTTTCTATCTCTGTGCCATCAATTAATGTTTTTCCTAATTCCTTGAATCATGGTTACTTGCTTTCCTTTCCCTTGTCCGTTGGTTTTGAGAGCTAGAGGTCAGCTGAGGCAGGAACCATGGCTCTAGTGAAGAAAACAGGCAGGTGAATCTTCATTAGCATCTTTGTGCTGTTGAGAAATTTGGCATACAATTTATTCTTCCTTTAAGAAAACTGTTATTAGTATAGATGCAGATCTTTCAAACATTTTGCTTCTAGAACCAAAATCAAAGTACTGTTGTTTCATCAGACACTGGGAAGATCAGATGCTTTACCTGCAGTGCCCTTGTTTGCTTTGAAATACTCAACAGCTCTCAGTGTTCCTCCTGGGAACTGCTGTCATGGCTTGGCTAAATGATGCTTGATAGACTGATGTGCTGAAGAGTTGAAGCAAATTTTTAACATTTCAAAAGGAAGAAGCTAATATTAAACTCTGCACCTATTGAAAGCTGAATTACATACAGAAAAATACTTGCAGGTTTTTTTGAGATCCTTGTGTTCTCCCTGTGATGATTTTAAAAGTGAGCTAGATCAAGATTACTTAATATTCTCTTTCAAACAAAAGAATTGTGTGCTGCCTGTAACAATTAGGGATTTGTCTTGAGTTTCAAACATGATTCAAGCTTTTTTTTTTTTTAATGCTTAAACTCCAGTCCCTTTCAGGAATAGACCAGATCCAGCAGTATTCTGGAAATCTGCTGTTGCATCTTATGAACTTTACAGTACAGCAGTGCTCTGGTTTCTCCTGGCTCTGTGAGGTACCAGTTCGCTGAGTTCTCACTCATGCTGCTGTCAGCCCAAGAGGCGAGTCCACTTATCAAGGCTATGACTGGAAATATTTGCTAGTTAATACACTCGTATTCACAAGCTCTGCAGCTAAGTCTGCTTACGAAGTGCTACTAAACTGCTTCTCTTTGCTGGTCAGTTAACTTTCCTAATAAGCACTACAATGCATCCTTCTGCTCGTGAAGGCCTTTCCCTGCCCACTTGTCAGCCAGCATCTCTGGAGAAACTCAGCCTGACAATCCCGCTGGTGGCACCAATTCTTCTGAGTGTTAGCAGTGTTAGCATGTGTGTGGGGCTGAGCGGGGTATCGCTAATCCTCCCTTGAACCCCAGCAGCACAGACTTTGCCAGGGCACCCACAGACCAGGTTTAATCTTAGTGGTATTTGTATCTGGTTTGCTCAACTTTGATGTAGCAAGGTCAGATTTATTTTGAAGCCATGAATCGCATAGTCTGAGTACATTCTGCAAGGATGGCTGTGCCATGGTCAGCTCTGGGAAGGCCAGGCCCTACAACCTGACCATATCTAGCTGTGGATTGCCTGGGAAAGAGGATACAAAGATGTAAGAATGGGGCAACAGTCATTAATATACCCTCTCAACCTCTAGTGAGACTTGGATTATTTTGGTGACCTGGCACAGAAAATTTTAGTTTATCAGTCATTTTTCTGTTTCTGTTATCTGCCCAGTTGCTTTCAGAAGCTTCTTAAGCTCTGGCATTTGCAGGAACTTGCACAGTTGGAGCTTTCTGCGTGAGGAGCATTGCACTGTCTCCCACTGCTTCAGAGCTCATGTGGCTGAAACGAATGTTTTTGAGGATCTGCTTCCTTCCACTGAGTGAGGAATGGAATGATTGCATTTGAGCTTATCAGTATAAGCATTAACGCTGGATGATGGAAGTCAGAGATAAGCTGGAAGATGGAGGTAAGTTGTACAAACTCATTTCATCAGTTCAGTTTAATTTTTGCACTTTTTGAGGTTGTACTAAGGACTGAATAATCTCAGCACTGGAAAAAAAAAAGACAAAACCAAAAACCAGACCACTTCCTTTGTATATTGATACTTGTTGACTTGGATGTGAGCAAGCAGAATTTTGTCAATGCCACCTTCTCTAGGAGGAACTTCTAACTGTGGGTGAGGTAGGGATGCTTGCAGTGGAGGGGACTGTTGGAAACTCTTACTGTTTCAACTGCACTCTGTGGAAAAACTGGGATCAGGATGTTGGAGAAATGACAGATGGACTCAAGAAATAATTAAATAAACAAAAGAAAATCAGTCCTGACCTTTTTGCTCGTCAGGGATCTGTACACCTATTTTGTTTGTGGCTGTTATGTTGCCAAACCACAAAAATAGCTTTACAGAGAAAATCGTAATAGGAGTGAGGTCTAGTTTGTGAGCTTTGAACTGCTGGTCTTGGCATCAGGTAACCGTTTTGTCCTGAAAGGTGGCTGCTTGTAGTTGTGTAACCCTGTTAGACTCCATGTTAACAGCAAGAAGCATGAGTCTTGGGGTGAAGGGGTATGCCTGTTTTGGCAGTGTACTGATTGTATTGTGTATTTTGACTCTTCTCTTTTCAAATGGATGTTGCTGTCCATGAACTACTGTGTAATGATTCTTTGCTGTCAGGTTTCACCTTCTAGTCGATAGACCAAGATCAGTGCAGGTATTTGTATGTGTGGTCACTTCAGATATATATCCAGTGAAACTGGGTGCAGCTGGGAGATAGGTAACTTCAGTTTATTTGCTGAGAGATCAGACGACAGAATTTTTTACTACTCTTGAAAGTTGGTTCCAGTATTTTTTTTTTTTGTTTTGATCAACTGACCAGTTTTCAGGCAGGAAATGCTTAAAACCTTGTGACTTAAAGATAATCCATTGAGAAGGGCTTTTTGCTATTCTGTTTCAGCATTCAAGATTTGCATCTCCTAGTTACACCCCCTCACCCACCTTTAATTTGTGACCTTTGTTTTATGCTGACTATAAAAAGAAACATCTTAGCTTAAAACTTTTTCGTTCATGCTGGTGGGATCCTGTTCTGTAAAATGCTTGAGCTGCTCTAGTATGAAGGCATTAAAAAAAACTTTATCTAGACCAAACTTCTCTGGTCAAAAAATATCTTGAAATAATAAAAAGACCAGAGCCCATACACCACTCCAACAGTCCGTTCAAGTGTCGGATCTTTGACATCTGTCATTTTGGGGAAAAGGCTTTCAAACTTCCTAGTACTTGCTCTATTCTAAATAAGGTACCGCTGGTCTTGTGCAACCTTTGCCAGGAAGAAGGCATGCAATCCTTACAGCTTAACAAGCTGAGAAGAAGGGCTTTGGCATCTGTTCCCTGCCAGCAGCTAGTGTCTGATTTGCATTAGATTTTTTTTTTTTTCCCCAGCAGGTGGAAGGCCTGTTCTGCAGGCTTGTAGCTCTTGACAGGTTTATTGTGATGGCTTCTTGGCAGGTAGGGGTGATGCTGCTGATTCAGTCTGGAGTAAAGATTTTTGGTTGCGTGTTTTCTGTTTTGTCTTTAAAGTGTGGCTTTATGTGTGTGTGTCCCATGGTTCATGGGATGTTTGCTGTGGATTTTCTTCTTTGTATCCACAATTGCAATAGGACTCAACATACAGGGTCAGTATATTGAGACAGGGTGATTTGAAGAAACATAGCATCAGTCTGTGTTGACAAAAGTTTGGGAATTCTCATGTTTTCTTTTTTGTTAGGAAAGGTGTGCGTAGTAGTCCTGTTCAGGCACTGGCTTCTTGTGACTTTCAAAGTCTTTCTAAAGTATCCAGGGTGTAAAAGTTGCACTTTCTTGAAATTTAATTACTTTGATCACATTTGTCATGCAAGACCTCAATTTGTTGTCTTTAGCAGTTCATCAAAGTGCTTTCTAACCGGGTGCTTAAAGAGAATTCCTCCTCCTCTTCCACTGATTAATTTCTGGCAGAGAACATGAAGTAGCTCTTGCGTCAATAAATCGTCACAACCTTTGCTTGTCTCTGTCAGTGTAAATACGCTTGGACTCTAACATGCCCGAAAGTAGGCCAGAGGTTGCTAATTTTGCCGCTAAAAAGTGGTCAAGTCCAAGAGTGCTGTGGGATGTGCAGGCGTGCTGGGATGTTGTAGCTGTAACT
>VWYK01055450.1:5157-26004 GCA_013399775.1 Semnornis frantzii
TTTTTCTTTTTTTTTTCCCATTTACAACCTTTTCAAACCAAAGAGAGAAGAATAATATTGTTGTGTTGACCATAAATACTGTGATATGGATCTGTTTCATCTGGGAGAATGACACTGTATCATCCCTGATTACCAAGATGCTGTGAAGCTGTTTTCTCTAAAAGCTACAGTACCTGAGTGAAAGGAAATTATTTCTTCACCAGCAAAAGAGGATGCTTATCCTGCTGTGAGCAATCCCAGACAATTTCTATTTTGATAGCATTTTCCTAACCCTCTCCCATAGTGCTCTTTGGTACCTAGCTAGTGATAGCCCAAGGTCTCTGCCTGCTTTGGCTGATATTTTGCTAGCAATGTACTTGCACAGAAGTGTAAAATAACCGATTAGTATCCAACTATTAAAAAAGAACAGTTAGGCTGAACGCATGTCTTGTGAAAAAGAGATACTGACAGTCCAAGTATTAACTCCTTTATTCACATGTGCACATAGCTTTAGAATGAGCTAACGCCAAGATCTTGCCAATGACCTCAACCTTGATCTGGAGGGACCATTTATTCACGAGCGAAGCATTCATTCTCCATCCAAACTGGTCCTGGGACTACTGCCTGTGTGCCGTTTGGTCCTCTATTAATAAACACACAAAGACACAGAATTACTGTGATTTTGTCCTCTTACCATTTGTGGTTGTATGCCATGCACACAGTGTCATGGCTACTCTTGAGGAACTTTAAATTAGAAATCAGTGTTTAGTGGCTGTGTAGCTCTCACAGAGGAATTACGGGTGGTCCTGAGGCAACCAAATGCTGTGAAAGCGCAGAGACAAGCACAAAGACAAGCGTCAGCGACAGAAGCTGGCCATTTGTTAGCCAAGGTGAAGGCATTTTTCATGAGTGCGCAATGAGCGTATTGCAGATTCCTGTTCATCAAGATCATGGAAACCACCATTTTGCAATTCACATGCAACAGTGATAAAATGGTGGTTCAGAAGGGATAGTGCACCCAGCTCAGCACCAGAGTTCCTCCACTCAACAGCCCAGCTCTTTTTTTAATTATTATGAAATGGCAATAGATTTTAGATTAGGAATGAGGCAGGAAATGAGAGGAAAATCCTATATGCATCTGGAAAACACACAGGGTAAAAATTAACCTTGAAGCTCAAAGAAAACAACATATGTGTACATTTGAAAAGCATTCTCCATATGAATTTTCTAATAACTGTAAGGTGTATCATTCTCTTTAAAACTTGTAACCCTCAGAAGATTTAACACAATATGTGCCGTTGTGGTGCTGCAGAAGCCAATGAAATATTTAAAAAATAAAACCGTATTGCAGAAATAATTACATTCAACTCTGAGCAGGAATTAGCCTGGCACTGCAAATGATGAGCCTTGCTTTGTAAGAAGGGGACTTTTTAATATGATGATTTGGCAATTTGAAGGGATGGTTATTTTCATTTTAACAGGCCTCTGCTTAGTGTATGTCCCCTTGGGGATGTAATGAAGGTTAACAACTTACACATGGGGAGAGGGGATTTTAGTGATTAGGGAAATTGCAGGCTCCAGTTTATGTGAGTGTGCATGTGACAGAGAGAGAGGGAGGGAGAGAATTCTCCCCATTTCAGATGCTGCTGTGCAAAACGTGTGTAAATGTGAAACATGGGGAAAACCCATGTGCACTGCAGATAGAAGCCCACCAGAGGCTGAAGCAAATGACAAATACTGGACTCTTCACTGGTATTAGATCAGGCGTCAAAGCACAGAGGGTTAGTTAGTTTCAATAGCATAGCAGCGCATCTATTTTCCTAAACGTCTTGCCTTGACAAAACAATATAGATCACGTTTTGGGCTCAAGCAGTCATGACTGGAAAGTCAGAGAGGCAGAACTTAATCTCTTTCTTGTCTCTAATCCATCCGTCAAACTTCCTATGTACTCCATGAAAAGTGAATTCAGATCTCAGAAGAGACTTTACTGTAATGTTTTCCTTTATAAGATTCATTATTAAATTGCCTTATAATTGATTTGGTTTAAACAGCAAATCAGAACTCTACTTTCAACCAAAACCAGATGTCCCCTTATATTTCTGCACATTCTTGACCCAATGTGATGATTACCAGGGGAAGAACATCCCTTTACAATATTGAATGCAGTCCTGTGTCTGGACATTCATAATATTCATTGGCCTATATAACTTAAACAAGAGCAGTTTGTTGGCCTAATAAATCCACGATTTGGGCTGGGAAATAAAGGTGCTGTCAATAACCCTTTATCCAGATAATAGAAAAGGGATTATATGATTATTCTGTCAAAAAATTAGGTTTCATGCTTTTAATTGGCATCATATCCTGTTGTGAGTGTGTAGGGTTTAAATCACAGCCCACCATGTCAGAGTGAGAAGGAAACCTAATAGTAAATCCTTTCATCCCAAAACCTGTAGGGTTTTTATGTGAAGTCCTAATTTCTGTTAAAATACTTCCAAAGAAAAACAATACGAAACAGTAAACATGGCAATACCACAAATACACCTTTCTGATGCACTATTTCTGTCGGCGTTCAAAGAATATGTTGTACAAGCTGGAAAGGAAACTGCTGTATCATTAAAACCCAAAGAGGCTCAAACAGCCACCCTTTTGTAAAATGGCCCCCTCCCCACTGTCTCTCATAAATCTTGTTTCAAACTGGGCTAAAGCCATGGATTGACTTTGCCTCTTGCAGTAATGGCTTGAAACTGTTGTGTATCACAGTTCTACGTTCAAAGGGAAGCAGGAGTATTTAAAAACAACTTCTGGTGCAGGATGCAATTATAACTGACAGCCAGATGTCTATCCTGTCTAGTATAGCACTCTAGAAGAGATTGCAAATGGTCTTGAGACCTTTGGATCTAAACAGTGCATGAGTGATACACAGATAAACAACAATAGCACAAATCACTGAGGCCAGCTGAGGGGTTGCTGGTACTGATAAAGATAAAGATGTCGGGAAGCAGCTGACCCCTCTACTTCTCTTATTTTTTACTGTGCCAAAACCAAAATATTTTAGTGGAAAAGATCTCAACCCATAAAGTGTGTTTATATATCCACTGCCCAAAATCCATCCTGTGAGGAAAGTCCCATAAGTAATTGTTTAGCCCACAAAGGTTAACTGGACTGTAGTGAAAGATGTTTGATATTCTGATTACATCGTATGTCTGAAATATTTGCAGCAACTTCTGTAATACTGGGTATTACCCCAAGTTTCTTGCCTACTGAAAACATTTTGTAATGAAGTAACACTAAAAATGGTCTCTCCTCTAGGATCAGAATTTATTATGCTTATGAAGCACTGAACTCGATGTCAAAAATACATTTCTTACAGTACTTGTAGGAATATTTAGAGATTTCTCCGTCTATTTTATGTATCATTTTTGAAGCACATGCACAGACCTACTGACTTAGTGAGCACACGTTTATGTGAGAGTACACTTTAATGTTACAAAGCTGTTTGGGAAATCAGCACAAACTACTTCTCTTTATATCCTTTACTAACATTCATTATGAGAGTAATCAACTCCAAGACTTTAGAAGTAAGTGAAAAGCTTTCACTAATTTTTCATGGGCACTGGATCAGGCCCTACCTGGATGAGGTGACATTTTTTTAAAGAATGTGCTGTTAAGCTGACGTGCATTCACCACAGCACAATGTTACCCTATAGAGGAAAGGCTAAAGAGTGTTTGCAAGGTCTCTGTTTGAAGCAGTAAAGACATGTAAATAATGTGAGCAAAACATAAGATAATTTTTCACCACTTTGTAAAGAAGTATTATATTTTATTTCCCCTTACAATCACCTTCTTCCTGGGATAGTATCTGATCTCTCATAAAAACTTTCTTTTCTTTGCATTACCTTGTGTTTTGTAACAAGATTTGGAAGGATTTCTTTAAAAAAAAAAATTTAAAAAGCTATGCAGGAGTTATCTTTTTCTTATATCCCAGTGAGAAAATTCACTGCATTACTTTATCACAGCTCTTCAGTGTGTCACAACGACAGGTCTATGCAATATCATTAGAATGAAAGATAAGGGACTCTATAATACAAAGGTGTCATCGGTGATGGGAAAATTCCAATTCTGAAAGAAGACCCCATTCTAAATATCAAGCTTGAAGGATTTAGTGTCTTGAAACATTTTTCAGGTTGGTTCAATGTCATTCTGATAAAAAAGATGTCACTTAAATCATGGCAACCTGATGTGCAAAGTTGTCCTACTGGATGAATTGCCAAAACTTTTATCATGGAAGACTCCTTTCAACTAGTCTAAACAACTGACCAGACCTTTGCCTGTTCCTGGAGACAAACTTACTTTATGGTGAAGGATGACCAAAACCTTTCTTTGTAGCCTCCATTCCCTGGCTGGCTCTCTACTGCTTCTGCTTGACTCCCAATTCTACAACATGCACTGCTTGTCTGGACATCACCATTTGAGGCTCTCCTGCAGGTGCCCTGTTGAACCCACGTGGCTATAAGCTTTTCACTTTTTGGTCAAGAATTTAGGGGGGAGGGGAAATGTTCTTACCTCTATCAAAGGCATGAGAGACTTCAGCTAAGATGTGCCAAAAATCTGAGAAACTAGAAAGGCAGTTTTTCACCAGTTCCTATGAAAGTAGAGGCACACCCTGGCCACATTCACACAGCAAAAGTGACAGTTTGCCCCATGAAGGAGCCACAGCAGCAAGACTGGGCAGTGGAGGGCCAGCTGGGGCACTGTTGCAGGAGAACTCAGGATGCAGCACAGACATGCCCTAGCAAATCTTCACTCTGAGGGAAAAGGGGACCCAAAATTTACAATATGCACCAAGAAACTGCTCCATTAGTTGGAGTGTTAAAGCATGGCAAACCACATCTTTTTGAGTAAAGATAAAGGCCCCAGAATTCTCCAAAGAAAATAGAGAGTTGCCAAGATTATGGGTGTGAGAGGAAAGACTGTTGGGTTTGAATATTCTGTGAAAAGCCAGCTCGCACAGAGGAAGGGACCTGGGGCCTAGCAATGGACATATTTTGGCCATAATTTTGTTCTGGAAGATAATGCATAGGAGGCTCAAGAAAGTCCCTGGAGTTTCTTTAACACTGGCACATGAGCAAGTGCTGAGTTTTAAGCATTCCAGCTGCTTCTTCAAGGTCATATAATAAGCTTTGAATGGTCACATAGCCCAAACTAATTTTAATGTGTTGAATTTTATTTTATTTGTAATAATTTTAAAGCCAATGATTGCTGTGTAATATTATGTATAGGACTCTTCTTGGAGACAGTCTTCATTTACATAAGAAACTTCTAAAGAGCTACTGCCAGTGTAACATATTCGTTGTTACCGCAATTCTAAATGGTATTTTAAGATCCTAATAATTCTCATAGATGTGAGAGATATAAATACCTTCTCACCCTTTCCTCAGAGTGCATCAGAAAAGCAATGCACACAAATCAAGAGACAGAAAAAAAGAAAGCCTGCATATAGTATCAGCCCTCCCTTTCCCTTGTAAACCATCCCAGCTGGAACTGTGCAAGGAGAGAGGGAGAAACAACGTGGTCTGAGAGACCAAGTGTGCTGCAGATTATCTCCACGATGGCCCCATAAAGGCAGAATCTGGGTCAGAAAGATGATGGTTGAAATTGCTCCTGTTCCCACCCACTCAAAGGATAACATTTCTGCCTCTCCAACCCAGAGCAAAAGAGTAGAGACATTCAATCAGGCTTCCCTGTGCATACAGCTGTGGGACAGGCATACCTCCTGAAAGCCCTAGCTCTCCCCTAGCTCTCTGATGCCTGCACCATTATAGCCCACATGTGACACTACAGCTTAATCCCTCTACCGTAGCTGCTCCTAGTACCCTCTTGTCTGTGAAACCTGTGTGTTTTATCTCCTCCCTGCAAAGGCTCATTCCCTGCCATGCCACATTTTACACAGGAAGGTGCAGGTCGGTTGCTGTAGATTTCATGCTGCCTTATTTGCTAAGCTTAATGGCTAGGCTGGTAACCAGAGGGGTATGAACTCATCTTCTTCCCATGCCATTCAAATCCATGAAACCTTGGAGATGCCATTTAAACTCTCAAGGATATTTAAGTCAGGTACAGATGAAAGCTGAAACCATGCAATTTCTGTGAGAACAGAGCACATAGCTGGATTTCTCCTCAGGACCTAAATACTGTTCAGCTGATAGCCTCCGCTTCTCCTCTGGAAAATGGTCATAAAGTTAATTTTGTAAGCAGCAAGTTGCAAGATACTGTCCTGCAGTAGTAACCACAGCAACCTTTGGCCAGCCAGAGACTTTGCGGTGCCTCTGAGAGCAGCCTTATCATGTTTGTTTCTTGTTCCGGAGCCTCACATGCAGAAGGCACAAGACAGTTACAGAGTTTTGAAACAGCAAAATAGCCCTAATCCCTAAATGATCCAAAGGAAGACCACAGCAGTTTGGCAGGACTTTCCAATATAAGGTGGGAATTTCCCCAGTTGGGTTTGCTGTTTATAATTCCTCCAGCTAAAAATTGCACCTCAATTTTTTTGTGGTTTCGGAGTTGGGTCTTTCAAGGCAGTCATATTAGGTTCTGCTTCTGTATTACTATGGTGACCAATAATAAATACAGTAAAGAAATTTTAGCATTTTATTGAAAACTAGTAATGAGAGAGAGGAAGAGACACATAATGCAAATGAAGGAAAATAAAAATGAGACTAAGCCAAAATAACAACAAAATAATAAAGAACATGACATTTATCATTTCATACCACCCAGATTAAGAACTTAAAGAACATTGCATTATAAATTATAACTATGTTCCTAAACAAGAAAGCAAATCCCAAACTCTGTCTTGAGAACTGTGAGTGCTACCCCTGTCAGGTCTCAGCCATAAAACACAGGGTCTGGAGCTACTGTGTACTTCCTGGGGAAGGGTTTCTGGGCATTCAGAATTACTATATTCATCAAAGGAATTTGGGAACCAGTTTGTACTTTGGATTACAATTCAGAAAGTATATCCAAGGTCCTAGGTAGTATTGAATTTGATAGGAGTTTCGATTGAATAATCTATAGCTGCAGAAAGTGCAGTTATTNGGTGACCAATAATAAATACAGTAAAGAAATTTTAGCATTTTATTGAAAACTAGTAATGAGAGAGAGGAAGAGACACATAATGCAAATGAAGGAAAATAAAAATGAGACTAAGCCAAAATAACAACAAAATAATAAAGAACATGACATTTATCATTTCATACCACCCAGATTAAGAACTTAAAGAACATTGCATTATAAATTATAACTATGTTCCTAAACAAGAAAGCAAATCCCAAACTCTGTCTTGAGAACTGTGAGTGCTACCCCTGTCAGGTCTCAGCCATAAAACACAGGGTCTGGAGCTACTGTGTACTTCCTGGGGAAGGGTTTCTGGGCATTCAGAATTACTATATTCATCAAAGGAATTTGGGAACCAGTTTGTACTTTGGATTACAATTCAGAAAGTATATCCAAGGTCCTAGGTAGTATTGAATTTGATAGGAGTTTCGATTGAATAATCTATAGCTGCAGAAAGTGCAGTTATTTTTCTACTGAGTTTCACTTACCTGACTTTAAGGAAGGATTTTATGGGATATATCTATCAGTTTGGGCACAAAGGTGCAATGCTTGTTGGCAGGTTAAGTTATAATAGGACTACAATGCAGGTATTATTTCAACTGACTTATTTTTATATACTTTAGGTTTGTATCATTATGTTCATTTCTTTTCTTCTATAGTTCTGCAACATACTAACCTCTGTAGGAGATGACTGCATGGGAAAGAAAAGGCTGGAGATTTGATAAGGATGTGTGTTTTTCTCAATTGGATGAACTAGGCAGGAGGTCCAGCCTCACTCCCAAGTCACAAACTTTCCGAATTTCAGGAATTTTAATAAATATTCATGAGGCAGGTTAACTAAACTTTGCTGTTTATTTTCTCTCTTCCCTTGAGCTTCCTGGAGTGCTCTCACTGGAAGGCCCATACTGGAAGACCCCATCACCTAGGCATTAGGCATTCTTGTGGAAAGTGGCAGGTGTGGGCTGCAGTCCATGCTTGAGATTATGGAGGAGGGATTGTTTTATAATCTCCTGAATTCCAAGGGAGTATCTAAATACCTAATCTATAGAAACCAGGTCTTCCTTCTCAACAATAGTAACCAAGCTGCTCAAAACGTTTTCATCACTGAGGGACACATACTTTTTGTTATATTTTCTCCTGAATTGTGAAATGTCAACTTTCAGAAACCAAATGATTTGTCAACCAAAAAGTAACAGAGAGTCCTGAAAAAAGCACCTATTGCTCATTTTGCCAGCAATTTTGCAAGAAGAAAATTAAAGACCTGCTTGAACCCCCTCTAACAGATTTTGGAAAGGAACCTCTTAGTCTTTGTGGCTTCATCATCAACCTTAACTTTGTTTTCAGAAATCTGAGTGGGATTTACCTGCACAAGGCCTGCTCTAATTTATGGGGGTTCTGTGGCTAAAACCCAAATAGCTCTCACAGAACACCTTGTATTTAATTAAAGACTTCTGGATTCATTTTCATAATTGATCGTTTCCATAGTTGTTTTATGAAAAAGACTGTGGGCATGTTGCGTGTAAATATACATATGATCAATTGTTAAACTACTATTATATATCCCATCAGGATGCAGCCAATAGTCCATCTTTGTGCTTTTGATCATACAGAGTCATTGCAAAGCTCACAGGTAACTGACTACTAATAACTAATTAATCATGACCACGCTCTTAGTCTCTCAGTGTGGACAACGGCACAGGTTCCAGTGACTGGAAGAAGTGTAGGATTTGACCTATTAAGATGATTAATATGTATCCTCTCATTTTCACCAGACCATCAGTAGATTTGGCAATGTACTGTGCACTGAGAGCATGCTGCCCTTCACTAGGGTGCCTGCTTGATGACCTGTTAAAGACAGTAACAGGGTTTATGTGTAAATACAGTAATAGTATTCACAGATTTCCCCTTGGACCCACATTCCTCATGTCTCTGATAGCATTTTCTGGGCATACTTCGTGGAGGAGAATGTCTGTCTCCATGTAACTACCCTGACAGTCCCCATTAGTGTCTAAAGGACCTCCTTCAGGGCTGGCGTTTGTGTATGCTGAGAAGAGGGCTATCCCTAGTCATGCTACTCCCTTAAACTGCTCTACCAAAGTTGCCCTCTTTAAGCCAAGACAATCTTGCCAGACTTCCACACCTCACTTAAGTGCCAGCCCAGGTCCAGTTACTGACCTCTCTGGTTTTGTTTCCATCATGTTGTACTTGCCTCTTCAGGCCTTTTCTGATGTTCCAGGTTAAAAAAAAAAAAAAGAAAAAAAGAAAAAAAGCCCCAGGAGGGGGTTAAATTAGTTAGATGCTTCATTGGTTACCTAATCCGTTGCATGTTTACATATTTATACCCAAAACATTTCCAAGTTTGCTCTTTCTCTCAAAAGAACAATAGCAAATGCTTCTCTTCCAAGGTTAACAGTTTCTAGTCCATCACTTCTTTCACCACATCCTTTCATCCTACAAGTTTCCAATTTGATGGCTGCTCAAGGTTTAAGAAGTTTAAATTGACCTTGACTTGCAAACATATGATTTATAGTAGATAATATTGTTCTGGAAAGCCAAAACTTCTGTCCTGAAGCTAAACTGCATTTACTGATTTACTTCTCCTGGGCCAGGTTCTGTTGTATCTACTAACACTGCATATTATTTTAACTCCTCCAGAAGCCCCACTAACTTTAGAGCTATTCTTCCAAGGTGAGGCAGATTCACAATACACATAAATATACCAACATTTAGTCCACTGATATATTGTCATGATTTCCAGATAAATTCTTTGATCACTTCTAAATTTGTCTTCAGGTCTGTTTGTAAAGTCATTGGAGATTATTCAAATGTAGTTTAAAAATACACAGATAATACCTGCTTTCTTTAAAAGAAATCCCTATTGGCAGTATCACGAGATACCTTGGAATACACGATATATATTTGTGCTGGAAGGAAAAAGTCCTCCTTCTACTTTGGAAATTGCAAAATACATTCTAGCCGCAGACTCTAATGGAGCACATTTTCAATCACAGTGGAATAATTAATTGTAAAAAGATGGAAGAATATCTTTCTGTTGTCCCTTGAAAGCTGGAAAGTTTGGAATGATTTGTGTTAAATGGACAAGACTGGCACTGAAGTTCCTGCTATCACTGCTGCCTTTTAGCTTTTTGTGGCATGCTCTTTAGGAAAGAGCAGAAAAGTAAAAAACTGAAATTGAACACAGCAAATTTAATTATAAAACAAAGCCACCCACCTTGCTTTCAGGGTCAGGAAGTAAAATCGCCTCCTTTTGACGCAAGAATGAGTTTAACAACATATGTTAAATGAACGATTATTTAAAATAAAAGGAAATGACCTTAAAACCAGCAGCAGTATCTCAGGCTATAGCACCGACAGCAATGCAGGAAATCAGCCCATTGTGGGATGAAGGCACGCGCACACACGACAGTGCTCCCACAACCCTGCCCTTGCAAAGACAAAAGCAAAAAGCAATCATCTCACTGAATGCTGTAGAATATCTTGGTTGTATTTGATCTCAGCAGCTTGCTCTGCCTCTGATTTTTTATTTATGTTTGTTTATTTTGGCCTTTCTTTTTTCTACTTATTTATGTGTTGGCTGCAAGACCACATCCTAACGCCCAAAGCCACTGTTTGCTTCACAATGGCACGATGACATTGAGCATTTTCCAGTAAATTGTGTTTTAATGAATATCACAAGCACTGGGAACACCAGGGTGAGCACACCCATGCTCAATGCACACCTAAGAAGATGGAAAAGAAAAGAGCTCTTTTCTGCAACAAAACAAACCCATTTTTCCCAAAAGCAACGGGAATCACGTGGCCAGATGCAGAGCCTTCAGGACAGCACAGAACCAGCCTGCAACGGGAAGGAAATTAAGCACGGCTGTCTCCTCCTCCTCCTCGCACACACATTTCAGCCTGTCGACGCGTTGCCTGTCCATATCCCTCACAGCGCATCTGTAGAGCCATTAAATTGGATAATCCCTCTGGCCTTTGATACATTTCTGGACATGATTATTTCATTACTCGCAGTATATCAGTAGGATCATAATAAAAAGGACTTCTGACAACCTGCCAAGAGTTTTGTGGCCTTGTAAACACAAAAGTGCTCTAATAAAATTTTATTAAGTGTTAAAAAGTCATAAAAAGTGAAATAACATAAACTACAAAATTTACTGTCCTCAGCAAATGCTGAAAATATCGTCCATAGTAAAATTAAATTAGCATGTAATAGACAGCGCCACGACACTGTGGTGTGGGCCTAACAGAGGATGCAGGGAATGGGAAGAAAAAGGGGAGGGGGGAAGAAAGATTGCACTTGAACTAAATATGGGTCACGGGGGGTTAGTTTATGGCGATCCTCGGGTTTTACTGTCGGGCCGACGGGGCTGAAGGCACGGCCGGGTTGCGGGCGGCTGCGGCACCGTGTCTGGGGCACAGGGCTATCGAGAGCGCGATGGGGTGCGGCGCGGCCGCCAGGCGGCGCTGTGGGAACGGGAATGCGGTGGGCCTCGCGCTGCGACCCCCGGCGCAACCCCGCCGGGAGCGCGCCCCCAGCCCAGAAATGAAGCATTTGCTGCGATTTTGGCGTCTTCTTGCAAATCAAACAAACAAAAAAAAAAAAAAATGGAGCGAGGACAAACAATGCGGGTAGATCTGAGTTGGAAAGCGGCGAGCGGGGCAGGCAGTGGCCGAGCGGGCTCCCGGCGGCTTCGGCCGCGCCGCCGCCCCGGCTCCGAGCCCCCACGCCCGGGGCAAGGGGTCCGGTGCTAGGGGCAAGGTGGCGGAGAGTGCTTGCCCTCTGTGCCTCCGGGGGCCCGCGGCAAGAGCCAAGTAAGTTCAACCCTTCCGTTGCCATGGATGCTGCGCAGGGAGAATGCACAGCCGAGACCGAGAGGGACAGGGACGACCACCGCCGTACGCTTCCGTGGCAGGGCGGGGGGGACGCGGCGGGACAGGGGCACACAAAGGGACGGGATGGGCTGCAGCCCCTTGCCGCTCTCCCCCTGTGCCGTGCCGGCCTCCCGTGCGTAGGAGGGAGAGAGGCTTGTCTCCGGGCTGATTTTGGCCCTGACAGCGCCCTGCTGCTAGGATATTGGCACGGAGGAGGCAGCGGTGGTAGATTCCCGGAGCATCACTACCCCCTCGGGATGTCCATCCTTCGGGTCTGCTCCGAGATTTATCTGCGGCTGGCCGGAAGGGAGACACCATACTCCCGCCACATGGAGCCGCTTAGCGGAGTCGCCGAAACATAAAGCAAGGGGAGTGGGGAGGGTAAAATAGTAATAAGCCAAAGACGTTTATTTCATATTTGTGGGTAGAAAAAGTTTTAAGTTTCGTTTTGTTCAGGTAAAGAGGATAACTTATTCTCATGTTCAAGCCCAGCTACTGTACGAAAAACGTGCGGTGCCTTGCTGCCTAAGCTTGGCTTGTCCTTGAGCCTGGGCTGGGGCACCCTGTAAAAGTGGACCAGAAGGTGTAGTCAGACCAGCCCCAGTGGGCAGCACAGTGGGGGTCCTTTAGGCAAAAATTGGCTAACGGATTTGCAGTATATGAACATGAACAAATAATTTTATTCTCTCACTGAGGGTGAGGGAGAAGAGGAGAAAAGCCATGAAGTCATTATTAGTAAAAATTCCAATAACTCTGTAAGTTAACTGCACTTCAGAAATTTTGGATCTATGCACTGTGGATTAGGTTAAAGTTACAAAGAAAAGCATAAACAGAATTGCACTTTCTTTTGTGTCATCTGAATGAATGGGAAGGTTGCATGTGTAGCGTAAAGTAGTGCTTGCTTTAGCTCAACTGTCATTAAGACTGTATTACATAAAGTTGGTTAGACTTGTGTGCGTATGCAGACCATACAGCCATAAAATATATATTTATCTTACTGATTCAAAACTTGTAATGCTTTATAAACCCATGTGTTCATCACCTCTGATTAAAAGAATGAGCATATTACTGTATTTCTTACATATACTTACAAATTACAGAAATAAAATACATTTGAGTAAATAGCTTTTCTTCTATCTCAGATTTTTATTTAAATCTTCCATAGTTTTGGAGCAATGACTGCAATTAGTAATGTGCACCGAAAGAAGTTGTACTTGTTAGGCCAAAGAAAAATTAGCACATCACATTGCCTACTACATATTTTAAAAATCTGAGCTCTAAACCATCTATGGAAGTACAGAAGTTTCCAATGAATGCTAAATAATGATTTTCTTTGACATCTAATGAAGTTTTCAGTCTTCTGTCACCAGATAGTGTAGAGACTGCAAAAATGCAAACATAAAGTGTAGCAGCCGTGTGATCAAAGCTTCGAACTTATATGAATTAAAATGTCAGTGAAGCATTAGAGAGTTCCACATACATGTGGCTAAGGTGTGTGTGTGTGCCTACATAATTTTGAAGAGTTTATAAATGAAATTAAGGAGTTTGGACTTCAGTGTGCTTTACTGAAAGACTCTCCAGGGTCAGTCCTAATAGTTGTTGGATTTTGGGAATACTCCTTGGAAATACCTCTTTAGGTTATGGTATGCAGACATTAATATGTTCTTTAAAAATCTGTCTCTATCATCTGGTTGATCAGCTGCTTGCTATTTTGTGCTGTTCTCTGCTTGAGCGAGTACGTGTGCAGTATCACCATGTAACAGTCCCATTTGCTCCATGGAGTTTACAGACATGAATCCAGGATCTGGGTTTCAGTGATGAGAGAAGTAAGTTTTTTTCTCTCCTAAATTCATCATTGTAATTTATGGCCCGTGGTTTTAATTATGTGGCATTACTTTGACAATGGAAGTTTTATATCAATCTAAAAGGTTTTTTTTAAAAAATAGATATGATAGTTGAACGTGGGTTATGTTTAAATGGACACAATAAAGACCCTATGGGCAGATGTCTGACCCTACACTGGGCAAGGCTGGCTCTCATGTTGGCTACATCCAGTTTCAGGCCCACTCTTTTCAACAACCAGTCTTGTGCCTTGCACCTCCAGCTGCGACAAGTAAACACAGGAGTCCTGCCTAGGGAAGTTTGCAGTCTGCCTGTCAGAAGAGCCTTAAAGGACGAGGAAGAAAAGCAGTTACAGCAGACCACAATGCCTGCAGCAGGCAGCATGGATATTGTCTGAGCTCAGAGACTGACCTCACGAGTCTCTTCTTTTTGCAGAATTTCTTGAAGTGCTTACAGAATTTAAAGGCACGCACCATACACAGAGGCCTATCTTGCAATATATTAACCAGATCTTTCAAAGGTGATTAATGTCTTCAGCCTTTGTGGTTGACTTTTTTGTTTGTTGCTTGGTTGGGTATTTTACCATAATACAGCTGCTACAGAAATGGATAATGAGTGAAATCTTGGCTCTTCTGAAGTCAGAAGTCACAAGACCATTGACTTTGGTGGAGGCATGTTTTCTTTGATTGCATCATAATATTTTGTATCAGCCATCTGTTTTTTCCTCCCAGTACTAAAAATGATAACACAAAGTGTAAACTGCCAAAAAAGGCAAATAGCTGTGTAATATTTTGATTTCCTGTAACTATGGTATAACTAAAATATTATTAAAATCATCAACGTAGTGTGTGTAAGACCACCACCAGATCTGATCTGGACAATGCAAGGGCCATAGGAAGACATTCAAAGGCACCACTGGCTATTTACAGTTCATGACACTATTTAGGACCATGGCAATGTGAAACTGTGAGCCAGTGATGCTTTATAGCAAATGGCAGTAAGTCAAGCAGGAGAGACAGTATTAATTCACAGCTCTCTTTTGTACATTTAGTGTTACTGGATGTGTTTCCTCTTAATATTTTAAACACATGCATCATAATAGACTTCTTAAAATCTGTTTTAAACCATAATACGAGAAATTACAATTTTGTTAAAAATGTAGGGGCAGAAAAAGAAACCGTTGGACTTGCAGCCACTCCCAGTCATCTTTTCATGAACAGTTTTTTCACAGTGGTTAGCCTGCCAGAAAAGGATGGCACCTATCCAGTGTAAATACTGCATTTTCTATATTCAAATGGCTTTTTGAGCAGTATTTCCCATCCCCTAAGAATGTATATTTTATAAATGCAGTATTATCTGCAATTCAGAGCTAGATTATGGTAGGATGTGATTTTATAATGCAAGAGATATTTAAAGAACTGTATGTATGGACTCACTGTAGAATAAAATTTCTTTCATTTATTTAAATATACAGTGAAAATTAGTTAAGCACAGTATCAAACACACTTTTCTTGAATAGGGAGGTCCAGACATGGTTTTAGAGGAGTAACTCCTCATGTGTAGATGAGTTCTGTTACTACTGTTTAGCAGCATAATCTGTACTGTGCATATCTCAAAGTGAAAAGACACACTAGCATCTCTGGACCTCATACCCTCATTGGACTAAACTCTTCACTGTACATTCCAGCAATATCCCACTGATAGTGCCAGATTCTGACAGAACTCTGCATTGGTAATAATTATGAAAATTATTTGATCCACATCCATAGCAAGTAGTGGATCTTTTTAAAGAAGGAACTTGTTCTGAAATTCCCATTGTTACTTTTAATGCCCCTCTTTCTCATCAAATGTAAAATCGGCAATATTTGAACTCAAAACAAATTCTTTCATTGTTCTTTAAGTTAGAACAACATAGTGGGTTTGTATAGACTTGTGTGGGGGAGGAGCAACTGTACGCAGGCATGGCAGTTAAATCACAGGCTTAGGCTGGTGTGGATTTATATAGCTGAACTGTATGCCCTACAATTTGTGTTTACAATGAAAAAAAAAATGACCTATCTTTAACTACAGCAGCACTGCTTAGGCCTGTTTTAATATATACCAGATACAGTCCATTAAACTGGAGCAAATATAATCCTGAAAATACTAGCTTCACATTTTCCTGGTTGTAGGTAATTTTCCATACTCACAATCTACTGTTTTGAAAGAATGCTCTTATTTCCTGACTTTGAAGTACAGAGCAGTGGTTTTGTCTTCTGTTTAGCATCCCCACCTTCCCTTCAGTTTGAGGGTCAGGATGCTCTGCATCTTGGGCCCTGTATTTGCCCACCTTCAATAAAATACTGCCAGCTGCTGCATGATTATCATTTGCAAGTTGCCTTTGGTGGATATCAAACTTGCAGGTCTGGCAGTACAGTAAAGCTTAAGTCACAGAGCCTAAGTGAAGAGGCAGCCCAACATCCACCTGGCTATAGCACTAAAGAAAAATATGAAATTGGAAATTTTTGTAATAAAAAGCTAGGTAGGAAAATTCATGGCTTTCCAGCTGGCAGAAATGGACCATGGACCTGAAGGAGAAACAGGTCAGCAGGATGGTTGACTCCTGGCTTGTGAGCAGAGCTGGAGAAAGTCCCTGCTGGGGCAGCCATGGCTTTCCCCAAGCCCGTCTGCTGCCCCAGCAGTGCCCCAGCATGCAGGCAGGAAGCCAAGGTGCAGGCAGCGTGACTGTGCCAGTTCTTTCTGGCAGAGAATCAGGCCTTACATTTCCAGCCTTTGTCACTGCAAAAATAACCTTGCAAATATGAAGCCTGAGTAAACTAAGGAACTGGCAGGAAGCTTGGAATAATGGTTCTGAGAAGTGTGAATTGTGCCCATCAAATGTGATGCCTCAGAGGCTTGGTAACAATGCATTCAGTGCAAGACAACATTAACTATTAAATGGCAACAAGCCTTGCCAACACAAATAACTGGCAGAACTACTGATGCTGCTGGTGGGGTCCATCTATGTACAGAGGAAACAGAAATTTACAAGGCCTTATGCATTTCTGGGGAAAGGCAATATCCCCATTTGGCACCAGGACATTTCATTCCTGTCAGTCTGCTCCCTTGTGTAGCATTGTGTTTGCTGAATCATCATATACTTGGTGTGCCCTATGAGGGCAGTGAGATGGTGAAAAAGCAGAAGGAATACAAGTGGATCTAGTACCTCTGTCTTTCACAGTATGGCTTATGCCCGCACCAGAATAAAGCAATACAGGATGATGTGGAGTGCTATGGTGAGAACATGACTGGTATGTTTGAGAGGATTACAATTTTGATGATTAGCAAGAGAGGTAAGGTAGTGGTAAGAAGTGAGTGACATACATCTGCTTTGGCCTTATCCTAGTATGAGTAATGGTGACGCCATTAGTGCCTTATTTTTCTAACTGGAATATTTTGCCAGTGGAGTTTTGTCTGGGAAGGGAATTTTCTTACACAAACCATACAGTTACATCAGGGTACCTGGCAATCTAAGATGGAAATCAAGCTGAATGTGTGATGGCCTGGTTGTTCTCAACAGTAAAGTCTCCTTTTTTTGCATCACTGTTCCTGTAGCAGATGAGTTAAGGAACTCCTCTTGAAATGCTCTGATTTATGGGCTCTGGGGACAAGGGCTAAGGATGGATTCAGGAACAAGGGCTAAGGATGGATCCAGACACATGGGCTGGAGGCCCTTTGCCACCCTGCAGCTGTGCCTTACTGAGGGCTCAGCAGCAGCACTCAGTGAAGCACACGGCCACCCCCACACTTCATGGTTAGCATATTCAGTACATTAACCAGTGCAGCATCTTGGGCTTCTCAAAATTCTATGATTGCAGTGTGAGCAAACTGGCAGAATTTTGAAATCGAATTGGAAGAAATATCCCTTCTGGTTCATACTTATACCAAAACTTTATGTGAGTAAACTGTCATCCTTTCTCTCTGCTTACTATTGTGTAGAGCTTGCGGCATGTGAAAGCCAGAGCTGCCCAAGCAGGAAGAATAGCTGAAATGTCGCTAATGACATCCAGCGCTAGAAAGTGCTTTGAAGTTGTATAGCTGCAATTTCTTCTCTATGATTTCCAAATGCAGAAGAAAAAACTAAAGGAAAAAAAAAGTGAGAGAGAGAAATATCAATGTTAAAAGCATCACTCAGTCTACTTAATTAACAATAGTTGTCTGTGTCATTTCTTCTTACAATGATCTAAAGTGAAAGGGACACAGCAGAGAATTTTCTTGATGGTTATAAAATATGCATTATTTACTTCTGAGGAAAAAAAAAAATCAACCCACACATAGTTATATGTGACTCTTGTTGGTGCCTCTCACTGCAGTTTGATCACTAGGCATCTCTAAAAGTGCCACCACCATTTTTCACTATGCACCAGTGACACTGTCACTGAAATCTAACAAAAGGCTGCTGATTTTAATTTATTCCCATTTCTGTCAGATCACAGTTATCCCCATACAAGACAGGGCCAGAAAGACTAGACTCAGCCTTCACAAACTCACTCATCAGAGTTAGTAGACTGGGGACTGCAAATTGTCATGCCTCTTTTAGGAAGGCCAGTATAGTCAATGGTGATCTGCTTAGCTACTTTTGCCTGCCAGCATAAGAAAATATTTGTTTGGATGAGTTTTAGCTTTCCCAGATCTGAGGTGTGATGCAAGGATTAGGAATAGGATCAGACCCCAGGGGTGGCAGACCTCCTGAGCTGGTTTCTCTGACCATGGCACTCAAGCTTCTCCTGAAGTCATGCCAAAAAATGGTAATACAAGATACCCCTGCAATTGCTACAGACTGTGAACACATAGTGCTGCACTCTCTCTCCAGTATGCTATATCTGGACTTTGTAACAATCATGACATTCACTCCATGACTATGACTAACTGCCAAAGGCCAGTTTCTGCTTTCATAGAATCATAGAATCATAGAATGGTAAGGTTGGAAGGGACCTCAAGGATTATCTAGTTCCAGCCCCCTGCCATAGGCAGGGACACCTCCCACTAGTACAGGTCACTCAAGGCCTCATCCATCCTGGCCTTGAACACCTCNCTCTCCTCCAGGCCGAAGAGCTCCAACTCTCTCAGCCTGTCATAGGAGAGCTGCTCCAGCCCTCTGATCATCTTGGTGGCCCTTTCTTGACTTAAATAAACAGGTTCATCGGTTGACTGCAGTAGAAAAGGTACTCCTCAGGATGAACAGAGCTGGGAGAATATGAAACCCTGGTCATAGTTCTGCAAGTTTCAGGGAACACAGGGTGACTGCGCATGAGCACACGTGCCCATCAAAGTATGTGCCCTGGTATGTATGATAGCTGAAATAGTAAGATTGACATACTATTTCCCTATTTACATACTATTTTTTCCTATTATACGACTTCAAAGCATTCGAATCTCAAAGTGCTTTAAGGTTTTTTTTCTGATACTGTCCCACATTTCCAATTTCTTGTATATAAAAGTGCTAGTTTATAGCACTCTGTATCAGCTGATCAATCAGAAGCCAAGGGCATATCTGTAAGAATATTTAACAGCATAGTAGGTAGAAAAGAACTACAAATCTCATCTGTTACTCTGCCTAGTGACCCAGAGGAAAGAAAGAAAATAGAAAACTGCTGACAGTTGTAGGTTCACATAAAAAAATACTAAAATATAAAGCTGCTTACAAGGGTTTCATAATAAAATCCTGTCTTGATAATAGTTTTTGAGTTAATTTTGTGCTTTAATATATCCAAATAAAGTTCATTCATTATTAAAGATATATTTCCTCTTGTGATTACATATAGGTATAACCAAAGTAAAGCTGACTAAAATAAAATTGTCTGAAATAGGAGACTGTTGATACACTTTTAAGCATAACCCCATGACTGACATATCTGGCATGCTGAAATAAATACATAAATAAAGTTTATCACTATATGGTTTGAGCAGTGAAGGAATTGCCATAATTTTTACATTTGACTACATAACAATGTTTAGAAAAATTGCCATATGCAGTTTAGTAAAGTGGGACTTAAAAAGGGATCAGAAAAACATGATTCTTCATCAAAGGACAATCGTCTGTAATACATCAAGATAAAAAATGGATTTAGGAGGGGAATACACTTTTTTATCTGTTCGGTCCTAGTTGGCTTTGACAGCCAATGAAGTCACATAAAGTTTACATTAACTGCTTGAGATTTTGACAGCTGAAAGGAAAATCAAACTGAAAAATCACACAATTACTCACTATATAATGTTTAGCTGTAGAAAGTGCTGTTATTCCAGATAGAAGATCACCAGCAAGTTGCAGAATGCTTTTACAAGTTTTACACACACTTTTCTTCAGTCTGAAGTCATCTTTTACATTGCTATCTCCTATAGTTTACATGAAAGTCTACATTTCACCACCGTGGAATGCAATGTCATTTTGGTACTGAGCTCACCCACCCCTAACACCTCCCTTCATGATGTATTTTCTCCCAGCTGTGCTGGAGACATAAAAAGCTTTCTCAAGCTAAAACTCATCCAAACAAATATTTTCTTATGCTGGCAGGCAAAAGTAGCTAAGCAGATCACCATTGACTATACTGGCCTTCCTGAAAAAGCTATGGGAAGATGATGGTGCAGGAGATTTCAATGCAAAACTACATCAAAAAGTCTTTATTTCCAGCAGGTGTTTATGTACATTTTGTTAGCAAATATAAGAAACTACAAAGTATCAAAGTCTCCTGTGATAAGAGATGTCAGTAGTAGTTCCTTTAACTTCTTTTCTGGCATTAGAAGTGGTGTGATTACTGGGCTAAGTTCTACCCAATTACCGTTTCAAACTTACTCCTGTCCTCACTTTTGTCAGTAATACATCCAAATAGTCAGCAGAGTAGGGTGTTAGTTCTGTTCTGGAACTAAATATCTACTTGTAAAAGATGTCAGTAGGATAGCACTACTAACTAGAGGTGGGCAAAATGTTTTAGTCAAGTATTTTATTTATCAGAATTTTGCATAAGCAAATATTATTATTTTATA
>VWYK01055451.1:817-12365 GCA_013399775.1 Semnornis frantzii
TCTTTGTTGGGAAGAACTTTTCAAAGAATGGAATTATGAGCTTTTATCTAAGATATAAGGAAAGGCAGGAAAGGAGGATAAACACGAGTTCCAGCAGTGATTTAGGATCATCCACTTTTAGAGACTGACTTTATGGGCCCTTGTCACATAAGGTTTTTTTCACACAGTCCAGATTTACAGCCTGCCAAATTAAAATGTGTACCCTTTAGATTTTAACAAAACATCCCCTGATCTTTTCTGTGTTGATATATATACATCTATATGCATACATGCACAAAGTTTGAGATAGTACAGGCTGTAAACCTGAACTCTATTTACAGTGAGATTCTCATCACTTCAACAATTTAAAGGACATGAAATATCAGAATCAATACTCTGCCAACGAACACTGCAAAAGCGCTGGAATTCTTATAGAGATGTGTGAATTAGACCTAATATTTCCTGCACTGGTAGGGTTTTTCACATGGAAATGCACTTTTTAAAAAAGCATACAACTTTTAAAAAAAAAAACAAATTGATATTGTGATCTGAACAGAATTGCAAAATACCAACAAAACAAATAAACAAACAAAACACACAACAGAACAAATCAATTCTTCAGTGTCAATTCAGACTGTTTGTCTTGTTTCAGCTCTGAAATACTGAAATACAGCATGAAATAAATCTCACCCAAGTTTGGCTCACCAGGCTTATGCATAGACCTGTTGTGCATGTGTATGGTGGGGCTTGATGAGTTTTAAGAACAGGTGGTCATGGTTAGAGATGTGATGGCAACATGCCTAACAGAGACAGGGTGTGACTCCTGGTAGGACAAAAAGGACCACAGAGCTCTTAGACATTCTTGACTCTGTTGTTGGCATGGAGAGGGAGCTTTCCTTGTTATAAAACTTATAAACTGGCATTACTTGCCAGTGTCCACGAAGCCATCCTTGGCAAAACTTCCTTTGGGTCAGCATGTATGTCTCTGGAAGTGGTCCTGGGCAGCCATGAAGGTAATGAAGAGAAACAAGACTCAAGCATGAAAGAGGGAAATCAACCTGAGGACATAAGTAGATGCAAAGATTTTAAGAGCTTGTGGTTTTATATTCTCCATTAGGAATAAACTCTGGAATCACTAAATGTAACTCTATATTCTAAGGTTATTTATTATAGTGATATAAAGCAAGAAAATAAGACTCTATCTTTTCGCATCTAGGTTTGCCTTTGTTTGTTGAATTCTATTTACCTTGAACTTTCTTCATCTTTCAAATTAAAACAATTACAGACTTCTTGGTACTGCAATCTGAGCTCCTTTCCATGTGTGTTAAATGGATTAAGTACAGGATGTATGCTGAAATACCCAACGATGATTATCTCAATAATAATTTGGCTCTGTAACAACAATGAAAATCTCTAATATTTAATTCCAGCTGGCAATGAAATCTGAATACTGAGTAGATTAAGAAGAAAATATACAATACCTTGGCTCCCTCAGGAAAAAAGCATATCTCAAAGCTTAGCATAAATAATATTTTGGGAGCCATGGCTTTGACTAAAATATTTATATGCCTCCTTTATCTTGTCACGAACTGCAAGCCAAATAATTTAATTTTAAAATGTACACGTCAAAAAAAATAAAGAACAGTAAATGGCATTTCAGAAGAAAGTTTATGCCACTGTTGGGAAATAAAAGTCATATTCTTCAAGGACAGGGTACAAAAGGGTTTGCTTAGTAGGATAGTATCTATAGTGCAAACCAGTACAGCAGCAAAGCTTCTTGATTACATAACTTGTAGAATATGTAAACTGAATTTAAATTGGCATTTGTGGAAGGGAACCTGAAGCACTTGAAAGTGAAAAGATTCTGCTGCCTTGGAAGATTTGGAATAGACTTTTGTGCAAACTTTCTCACACTGAGGTAACAGCAACTGCTATGATTCTCACATTCACTGTGCTGCTCCAACCACTACAAAAGTAAATCACTGGGTGGGGTGAGTTCAATAAGCAACACCTGCAGCAAGTTGGGAGAGATGATTCAAAGCATTGCCAACTCCAGTGACTGGTCAGCCCCATGCTGAACCAATTTGTCTGATTCAGCATTTGATTAGGATGGTGATGGCTGATCTAGAGAAACCCTACACAGAGGTGGAAAATTCAATGCAATCTTAACAAGTAGCAAAATTCTCATGCTTCCTTCAGTTCCCCTTCAAGCAATGGAAACATCTGAAGAAGACAGCACCAGACCAAAGCTGTCAGAAGGAAATTCCATGTCTAATTGTTCCTGCTGGGCTTCGGCAACTTCGCATAGATATATCTGACTACACAGCACTGACAGTGATTCAGAAAAAAAGGGCAAATGTACGACTTTGCATTTTATCTGACTTGATTACAGTTTGCAGGGAAATATTTCTAATTTGTAGAGTTAGAAAAACACCTCTCCCCTTTTATTCTCAAACATATTTGTCTACTGATTTCTATTATGTTTGTGTTTGCATTTTTTTGCCCACATAGTTTCCCTCATGTATCACCTGCTGATTTCCAGCTGTGGCTCCTCTTGAGATAGTTAATGCTCTAGCAGTTTTCAACTTGATTGCATAGGAACTACTAGAGTACATGCACTGAGTAATCCCTTCTCATATTCTGGGTAAGTATGAGCAGACAAGAAAAACTGTAAATGGCTTTAAGCAAGCAGTAAGGTAGACAAGAAGCTCATCTAGACATGTGGAGAATCATATTTAGTGTAATGGTTTGTGTTTCTGCAGAGATTTTATGTTTTTTTAGGGATTGGGTCATAGGCCATCTTGGTTTTCTTCTGTTGTGGAAGGCAAAAACAGGCCAAATTAGGCCTAAACATGTCCTGGCTTGCCCAGACATGTTTTCTGTTCTCCCTCCTTCTGCTGATGGGAGAAGTAACTGCAGGAAAGGAAGATAAAGGGCCCTGGTGCCTCCACGTCTGTCCAAACTTGTTTACAGGATACCTGTATGTGTTTATACACTTGCATGTGTTCTGCCCTAAAAAGGTAAAACCTCTGACTTTACCTAATATGGTTAAGCTTGGCAAACTGCCATTCTGACTGGCTGGTCTGTGGGCAAAGAACCATTAATTTGGGGCTATATTGATAAAAAGAGGTGAGCAGGTAAACACAATGTGCTTTTGCCTCAACGCGCTCTTTGCTTCTGGCAGTACTTTTGCTTCACTTCCATGCTCTGCAGCATTATGTCTGCTAAGCTATAAGCTAGCCCTGCTTGCATAATAACAAGCCCTGGTGCTTTGGGTTTGTCTGCTTGGAAACTGCCTCGAGTTTACCTGGAATAGAATCATAGAATCATAGAATCATAGAATGGTAGAGTTGGAAGGGACCTCAAGGATCATCTAGTTCCACCCCCCTGCCATAGGCAGGGACACCTCCCACTAGTACAGGTCACTCAAGGCCTCATCCAACCTGGCCTTGAACACCTCCAGGGAGGGAGCAGCCACAACCTCCCTGGGAAACCTGTGCCAGTGCCTCACCACCCTCACTGTAAAGAACTTCCCCTTAACATCCAGTCTAAATCTCCTCTCTGCCAGTTTAAAGTCATTGCCCTTCATCCTGTCATTGCAAGACCTTGTAAATAGTCCTTCCCCAGCCTTCCTGTAGGCACCCTTCCGATACTGGAAGGCTACTATAAGAATAGGCCCTAAATGCCTTCACACAATAGACTTGCTTAGCCAGTGTGACATCATGCAAAGTCTGCGCATCCACAAGACATCCTGCCTACACCTGCAAGCCTCTGTGATGAATCTGCAGTCCATGTGGAACGAGGATCAGGTCAGAGATCATCTGCCCCTCTCCCAGCACCCTTGTTAAGAGCCTGAGAAGAACTAGAATCTTCTCATTGGCTGACAAGACATTGACAGAACTCCCTGTAAGTGTTTGAGTACTGTCTGGGAACTGCAGTCAGTCCCAGGAATCTGGAGATAGAGTTTTTGTGAGTAAATACTCAAAAGCCTCTTTAGCAAAATTCTGCAATTTTCTCATTGAACTCAAGCCTCTGCCTTAAGCAGTAAGGAGAACATCTAGTGGGCAAGTGGCCCACGGTATACAGGCAAGCAGTATAATTGACCACAAGAACCTCTTTCCAGTTCAGTTAAGTTTAATGTTCGTTATATTATTGCTAGTTATTTCTCAAATGCTCTACATGCTCTGTTATCATATGTAATGTTTTCATGATTATGCAAAGAACCAATTACTATTAAAGCTTACTGGGTGGGTGGCGAGTCCTGAATATCAAAATTGATCAATTATATTAATTTTGAAAAAAATCCTGTCTCCCATCCATATTACCCCTCATCACATCTTCATTATTATTAATAGTGCTTTTCTCTTTGCTTTTTGTCGGTGTTTCCATTTTTTCCTGAATAATGGAGTAATGTTTCTATGCTAGTTGATAAAATATGCAGCAAGGCATCACCTGTTATATTACATTTTGGCTTTTATTGTCAGAAAGCTTGCGGAATATCTATAACCCCTGTAAGGAGGAAAGTGCCATTATCTGTGTTTTACAGACAGGGAGCTCAGTCTAGAGACCACAGCCAGATTACATTGAGGCAACAGCTCAAATGTGCACCATCTCTTT
Source organism: Semnornis frantzii (assembly GCA_013399775.1). NCBI lineage: Eukaryota > Metazoa > Chordata > Aves > Piciformes > Ramphastidae > Semnornis > Semnornis frantzii. Next base: position 5,414 of record VWYK01055451.1, read on the forward strand.
GCTTACAACTGGGGAGATCTGTGGCTGCACAAAGTGGAGGCCACCTCCATGCCAGCAGGGTGATGACACAAGCTCAAGGGTGCAGGAATCAGCTTTGAAGTTTAAGGTCCAGAAGACAAAAGTATGACATCAGGGGGACAGTAAATTATAGTAAAAACCCCAAAAGGTCAATTTTTTGGTGGCCTAAAGGGCATTGACCTAAACTGACATCCTTTGCAGCCACTGGGAATTTTACCACTGGCTTCACTGAGAGAAAGCTAATTAAGAGATTTTGAAAACAACATTTAGTTTGACCTTTTAGCAGTATATACATAAGTTCTCTGGGAGGAGTTTTCCCTTCATCTATTTGTTAGTTGAATATTTAATCTACAGAAACACATTCATGCCCAATTTCCCCACCTTGTTTCAGTGCAAACTAAAATCCATCGACCATTGGTATCAGACTTGTTTTAAAAACCTTTAAGAACAGCTGAAGAAATGCTGTAGACTTGGTACATCATTATATTGTCTGCCTCATAAACAGTAACCTCGACAGCTTGCCAGCATCATCTGCTGGTTACCAGGCCAAAAAATTGGTGTATGGCAAGTAATGACAAATGGTAGTGCTAAAATGAAGAGCAGTAATTGATAAAATGAAACAGTATTTAGACACTACTACTGCTGAGGCCAGTGTAGTGTTTATCTTGGAATAGACTCTAAATGCTCCTGAATAGGTTCAGCCAACTGAGTTTCTTTATGCCTGAAAGCTAACCCTGGAAAGCTCTGCATTGTTCTGTTCCAGAATAAAGAGATCACAATATGGTAAGAGGGTTTGAATTTTTTTTTTTTAGTGAGTCCATGTGTTCCACAGCTAGTGGAGTTAAAAAAAACAGAAAAAACAAACTACCTCACTAAGCAACACTGACATTTTTCGAGTGCTTGGTTACAGATACAGCAAATGCTGTGTTTGCCTTTTTTTTAAATCTGCTTCTCAAAGGCATGAATGACTGTGATATTTACATTAAAGTGAGTCAGCTAATGAAGCTGAAATAATTTCTGATTCAAGCCTGTAAGCTTTAGTGGTAATGTAACTGAATCTAACACAACACCAAAATCTGCAATCACTCAGATCCTTTACTTCAGAAGCACAATGATCAAGGCTATTCTTATTGCCTCATTCTGTTGGATTTTATAGAAAGCAAACATAGGCTTCAAATCCCTGCCAGCCATAAGCTCCCACATTGTAGGACATCTTCTCCTGAACTAGAAAACTCTTCTTGTGTGACATTTGCTGTGCTAAAAACAGTGAGTGGCATTTCATTTTTGGTCCTCTTTACTGTGTAAACTTCAGAATTAAGTAAATTAAAGCATAAATTCAAGTCTACACAATAGAAAGCCTGCATTTTCTGCCTGTCCAGTACAACTACATGACAGACCTAGTGAATGAGTATGCCAGCTTGGAAAACCAATGTAAACCAGCAAATTTACATATTTGTTTATATCATTATATTGCACTATTTTTAAAGACCTCTTCCAGTCTAGAAAACTCCTAAGTGCCTTCCGCTTTCAGGAAAGGCCCATTCCAACAGATTACCGTGATGAGTGATAACCAGGGAAGTTCATTTGCTTGCACAAAAACTGTATTATCATCTAGGTAAGCTGGAGTACAGTTTACTCTCATACTTGGAGTTTGATACTTGTAAGTGCTCGGCTCCCACTCAGGAACCAAAGAGCCAGGCTGTCAACAGTCAGCCATTAGATGCGCTTCAGGAAAAAAAATAAAATAAAGCAACCTTCTTTTCGTGTCTAAGCAAAGGTAGTGCATGTATGTCATGGGCTGAGTTGAATCTGCTTCTGATACTCAATGCCAAGCTGATGTCAGCCAGCTGCAAAATGAAAGTGGTGGCTGGATGTGAGGGGGAAGGGAGGATCCTAACCCACCACACTGAAGCAAGGCATCATGGGGCCTCAAGTTCAGATTGTACCATGAGAGGCTTCCTGTTACTATTGATGCTTCCTGTTTCTGGTTTTGGGGGTTGGTCTTTTCTGCTGGCCTGTCTGCAAGTCAGGAGGTGGGGGAGGTCACTGGCTTCTGCTGCTGCCACTGCTGCAGCATTTTGCTGTGCTTTTCTGCAAGCAGGTGAAGGTAATTGTGCATCTTGTCATCTCATTAAACTCTCTTTATCTCAGCCTAGGGGGTTTCTTTGTGTTACTTTCCCTCCCATGTGTGTGGGGAAGACAACATACTAAAAGAGAACAGTTGAAACTTTTCTCTGATTCTGGATAGAAAGCAACATAGAAAAACCTGACCCTGAAAAACTTTGAATCCATAAGTTTTCTTCTTCAAAAACCAAAAAGGTCCATGATCTAAAGCCCTTTGTAATGAGTGCATCCCAGTATCCCTTTGCTGTTACATTTCCAGCACATGATATACACATTATACTATTTCAGTAGTTGAGTTTATTTAAACGTTCATATTACATTGTAAAAAGCCTTAGCATAGCTTTAGCAAGTCTCAGATAAATTATGTCTGCTGATTATTATGCAGCACTGCTTGGTCCAAAAAAAAAAAAAATGGTGGGGTATACTGCCTTCACCCCACTGTGAAACTGAGTCCTATTTTTACAAGCAGTAGGCCTTAACAGATAAGATGATTTTATGAGGTTCCTTCATACATGTTCTTAAATGCCTTTCTTATTAATGCAGTCATTGTCTCAGATCCAGCAGCTTCTGTTGCTGGTCATTGGCATCACCAGGCATTTTTCTGATACTTAATGGCACCTAATTTATTTCCTTTTTATTCATATCTCAAGAGTAGAAAGGTCTTGTTAGCTTGCTGTGCCCAGCCTATGATGTAAGTTTTTCCATAAATGTACATAGTGTTGTGGCAAAAAAGTTTAAGTCTCATTTGCTTTCATGGGAAGGTATTTCTGGAGCCTGATTTCAGTGGCTAATGGTGATAAATGTCCTTCCAAGGTATTAATGGTCACCTTAATAATTATTTTAATTTTTTTTTTTTCCTTTGGTAAGCTTAAGGTTTTCTTTTCCCTGTTTATGTTTACTGTTCCCTCTGTTTTCTGACTGGATGGCATGTACAGCATTCATATTTCCATTCCATTTTTTTTTTTGTTAGGCTTAATAGGTCAAGCTTAAAATCTTGAATCAACATTTATCTAAAGATCCTGGAATGAAGTTATTCCAATTTGTTATTAATGTTTTTTCCAAGTACAGGAACTTCTTTTTTTTTTTTTTTTTTAAACTACTTTGCAGGACATTAAGTCTGCTACATACAAAGAATCTGGGAACTTGATGGATTTGAATGCCTCCAGTTTGGTAACTTATTTGTTTGGCAAATGTGATTTAAGTCTTTATTCTCAAGGTTCATCTAAAGTGCTACTGGTAGACCTCATGTAGATGTAGGTCAACATATGGGCTGACATCAGCCAGCAACTAAGTATTCACCAAACACTCACTCCCACAACAAGCAGGATGAGAGAGAAACTAGGAAGAGCAAAAGCAAGAGAAAAATCTCATTGGTCAAAGTTTAAGAACTGAAAGAAAACAAAAAAACTAAACAAACAAAAAACGCAAACAAAAAGCGATCACTCCCCACCTCCCACCAGGAGACAGATGACCAGCCGATTTCAAAACAACACCTACTTTAGAAAGACAGCCTCCTAGGTATTATTGCTGGGCACAGTGCTATGGCATAGAATATTGCCTCAGTCAGTTCAGTCAGCTGCCCCAGCTGTGTTTCCTCCAAGGCTTTTTTCCCAGCCCCAACCTACTCACTGTGGGGAGATAGTGGGAAAAAGAGAAGACCTTGAGGCTGTGGAAGCACTGTTCACTAACAGATAAAATACGGGTGTGTTATCCACTCTGTTTTAGTCACAAATCCAAAGCACAGCACCATACAGGCTGCTAAGGAAAAAATTAAGTGTACCAATCAGATCCAGTACAAAGAGGTTGCTTTAAAATAGCTGGCACAGGATGCTGCTACACATGTGGTCATGGCATCATGAATTACCTCCTGCCTTGGCATCCTTAAGTGTTCTGACGCCTGACAAGAGCTGGATTACAATAAAGCTGTTTTCTGTGCCTTAACAAGTTTTCTGGACGGGGCTGACTGCCTATTTTTATATGTTTAGTATCTTTAATATCTTTTTGCCTTGGCAAAGTTTGGTTGAAATTGGCTACACGGAAAAGCTTCTGTGGATGGGCTGACAGACACCTGCCCAGACAGGTTCAGAGAGCAAGAAAGCTAAGCTAAAACCCAGTTAGCTACATTGAATTCTCATCCAGATACTGGATTCAAGTCAGAGACATGAAGCTAAAGAGACTAAACAACCTCTTTTTATCCTTAAGTGATGGCTATACAAAGCATTATGTATTCTCCCAGTCCAGTCTTCATTTCTACTCCAAACTGAGACCAGAAGTTCCCCATCAACTTAAGGAGAAATGCATTGCATAAATTTGGATAGGTGGCTGTGAGAAATGGATTAACTCCTCCTCTTCTCTCTCTTTGGAGGCTGTACAGGAAGCATGAAGAAGTGTGTTGGATTCAATCCAAAAGCTAGCCCTTGTCCTGTGTTGTTATTGAGTGTTGGGGTGAATGTTCTCATGGGGAGAATGAGGTTGGCATTAATTAAAACACATAGGTGATTAAAATTGCAGAAACAATCTGATTCATTTTCAACTTGTGTTTGCCTGTCTCTCTCTTGGCTACAAATAAAGTTTAGAGCCATCATCTTCCTACCTTGAGTATCTCAGTTAAATATCTCCAGTTGGTGGGATCGCACCAGTAGCAAGACAGCCTGTTTTGTTTACTGTTTAAAGATCACTAGGACACGAGCAGCGAAAGTCCAACAGCTCACCAGGGAAGGCATTCAAGTCACGGCTGATTACGGTCAAACCTTTTTCTGTGTGGGCAGTAGTCCAGTGATACATGGATTATGGAACCACTCTTCATGGAGCTTCAAAGCATGTAACTCTCAGGGGAGAGATGAGAGGAGGAAAGACATCACTTTCAGTGATCTTGGTCTTCAGTCTACCAGATTTCAGGCTGTGCCCAGTCTATTGGCCAGGAGAGAACTGAGGAGTTTTCCACAGAGGATTATAATGGCTCTTTGTTAGTAAATGCCAGCATTTGAAATAATGTCACATAATCGCATCCTCATATTTTCTGACAGTTTAATGTCTCATGGGAGAGTTTTCAAAGTACATTTTTGCTTCTTTTTTTATTTGACTCATCATTGTATGGTGATTGGGAGAATAGAAATTATTCCAGGATGATAACTTTTTAAAAAATTTAAATGGGACACATTTTAAAAGAGCCTTTTCATTTTTTATCACAGTAGCTAACATAAAATAGGACTTTATCTTCTCTGCCATTTACGCACTTTTGAACATTTCTCCCAGAATATTTTTTGTCTTGCACTGCACCTAATAGGGACTAAATAAATTGCATTCTATAGACATTGAGTAGAATATTAAGAAGATAGACCACATAGCAGGTATGATTTTACCTCCTCCTGCCTGCTTCTTTGAACAGATAGTACTATATAGCATGGATTGAGTTTTCATTTATTTCTGTAGGAAGGAATACAAAATACCCCTAAACTTTTTTACGAGTTTTTTGGGGAGGTGGGGAGATATTGTAGGGTTTCATTTGTTTGCTTTTGGTTTTGTTTGTTTGTTTCAGAAAGAAAACAAACCCAAGACATTTCACTGGTCATAAAATTATTCAAAAATGCATATAACATTTTAGCAAACTGCCTAGTGGAAAACCTAGCAGCAAATGCCAGCGCCACCGGATACATGGCCTCAGTGCACCCTCTCTTGAAGACAGCAATGGCTTGTCAAAAAATATTTTTCTCCAAAGTCTGGTTTAATGTTTCTGGACCCTGAGACTTCCATAGTCTGAGAGAAAATGTAATAATATGAAAATCTCCTCATGTAGCTGTAGATGGCATGCAATTTATTTATATCCTTCTTTAGTGAGAAAGGAGAAAAATAATCTTGTCATGTACTATTTTAATTCCTTTTTCTCATTTCAATATTTCTCATTTAATAGAAAAAAAAATCATCAAACAAACAAACCAGCCAGTCCTAATAGGTGTTTTTCATTCATTTTTAGCTTCTTACTGTCTTAAATAAACAAAGCAAGCACTTTGTGATGTCATCAATAATTGAGTCATGAAGAGTAAGGAGTGTTAGGAAATTTCAATTTGAAAGCTGAGTTTTCTAGCATTATATGCCACTAGAAGAGCTTTGCTATAAATGAAAGTATTAGACATGCCTTTCCCTTTTGCTCTTACAATCTTTTATAGGCTGGCTGTAGTTTTCATTTATTCCAGTAGTAGCTATTACATCTAAGCAAGAATGCTTTGACTCTATTTCCACAAATGGCAGGGTTATCAAATGCCCTGTACTGTAGTACAGAGGAAGTTGTTAAGCAGAATCATAAAACCATTTCATCCTCTTTCCTCTGCTGCCTCTGCATACTTAGGTCTCTGCCAGTCAGAACTAGTGAGCATTATGATTGAACAAGGTTGTACATGAAGATTTTATTTGACTAGTGTGGTGGGGTTAAAATTACCCCCTAAAATAAAATCACCAGACTACCTCAGAAGATTTGGAAGTAAGATAAAGCTATATGTTTGCAGCAAGTTGAAATGTAAAAGCATGTAATACAATGCAAATGTATGAAATATGTTTACATATATTTACAATTGTTTACAATTTAGAAATAACAGAGAGATCTCCCCCTGGACAAACCCAGAAGGGGCTAACAGCCACCTTGTTCTCCCTCTGGAAAGAAAACCAGGCCCCATTGTTATCTACTCAGCCAAGGTTGGTGTAGCTATGCAAGATCAGCCAGCGTGGGGGAAAAGAAAGAGGAGGAGGCAGGAAGCAGCAAAGCGAAGAACAGTTTGTGCAAAAAATTATATACTAGTCCAGCAAATGAATGAAA
>VWYK01055453.1:0-22049 GCA_013399775.1 Semnornis frantzii
CGCCCCTGCCAGAGCAAGATCACTTGCAGTTGATCACACAGGAATGTGTCCAGGCAGGTTTTGAGTGTCTCCAGAGAAGGAGACTCCACAAGGGCCCTGGGCAGCCTATTAGCACAGAATGTTAGAGGTTGGAAGGGACCTCAAGAGTTTCCCATCCTAAATGGTGGTCAAGTCCCACTGACAGCACTTGGAGTGTTGTGGAAAGACAGTGATATTTGGTACCAGTGGTGCACCTGGCATGCTTACCTAGCATTGATCAAACCATGCCAATCATCCTTCTTCATCTTTCCGAAGCATGAGACAAACACCTTTATCTTCATCTCAATCCAGCTTTGTGCCTCCTGCTACTTCACCTGACTTGCTGGTGGTGCACAACCCACAGAAGTCAACAGAAAGACTTTACAAAACTGATTTATTTCCCTCTGGTATTAACAGTCCCAAGATGCCCTACCAAATACAGAGAACACCAGGAGGGATCTTTCCCAGAAGTTTTCTCTTTGTCCTCCTACACAGTTAGATAGGATCAATGATCAATATAAAGAACACATAAACAGTGACCAAAAAGGAAAAAAAAAAAAAAAAAAGAAAAGTAAAAGGAAGGTGCTGGACATGAAAAAAAAAGAAACTTCTCTGTCAGAAGTGTCTTTCCCTACCTGCAGAATAAGGCTCCTGCTTCTCACTGTGAATGAATTCTTTTCGCTCGTATTTGGCTCTGATCCACTGTTCCCGCAGCAGTCTGAAAAAGAATCACAGAGAAAAGGTGCAAAATACAATAAGAAAGAATCCTGAATCATTTGTTCTTCTATCAAAATACAAGTGTGATTTGAAAGCCCTCTAAAGAATTGCATTGTGGAGTCTGGAGTCGAGGGTTTCTTCTCTTTACTGCTGGACAACAATAAATGGTTTCCTTGCACATCCGATTTTATTGGAAGCCTATTTAATCATAGAGTGGTAAGGTTGGAAGAGACCTCAAAGATCATCTAGTTCCAACCCCCTGCCATAGGCAGGGACACCTCCCACTAGCACAGGTCACTCAAGGCCTCCTCCAACCTGGCCTTGAACACCTCCAGGGAGGTTGTGGAGCACAGAATCACCCAACGTGATCTTTGATCACATTCTGTGATTCTGTGCTCCACAACCTCCCTGTGCCAGTGTCTCACCACCCTCACTGCAAACAACTTCCTCCTAACATCCACTTTCAATCTCCCCTCTGACACTTCAAACCCATTGCCCCTTGTCCTGGCATTCCCAGACCTTGTCAATAGTCCCTCCCCAGATTTCATGGAGCCCCCTTCAGATACTGGAAGGCTACTCTAAGGTCTCCTGGAAGCCTTCTCTTCTCCAGGCTGCAGAGCCCCAACTCTTGTAGCCTGTCCCCACAGCAGAGCTGCTGCAGCCCTCTCAGCATCTTCATGGTCTCCTCTGGACCAGCTCCAACAGTTCCATGTCCTTCCTGTGCTGGGGGCTCCAGAACTGCACACAGGACTCCAGATGCAGCTCACTAATGAGGAAAAAGGGGAATGCTTCAAAGTGGGACACAGGACAGTTGTATCACAGACCCCAGACAACTCTTTGGAAGAGGTGTGAAAAGTGAAAAAGTCTCAGAAAAAAACCCATGAGAACACATCTGGGTAAGGACACAAAGGCTGTGGAACACAGCACCTGAGCACCAGGGGGTAGTGAGAACCCACCTGGCAGAGCTTCCAAATTCACAGCCTCTACTGCAAAGCCTAAGAAAGGAAACATGCCTGTGACAAAGGCCTCTACTTTGCATGCTGAGAATGACACCAATGATCTATCCACTGAGACTTTCAAAAAGGATCAAAACTACCCCAAAGGTTATAAATACTTTCCCACTCCCTCTTTTATTTTACACAAATGCTGGAACTAATGAAGTCATTTAGATCTGGTACATGCTAGAAATTGGTCCAAACCAATTTTAACTGCACTTAGCTCTTAATTGCCCTAGAACCTTAAATAGCTCAAGCAGGCAGAAATAAAGGCATGTGTCATCCCAGCTTCACAGCAGACATCTTCAAGTGTCCTACACTGGTGACAGTGAAAGATCCACCAGCACTGGGCACGCTCTATAGAACCCATCACACTTCCACACATTGACTTCTCTGCCAATGAAAACCATTTGATATGCTTAATTATCTCTTCTTTTATTGCTGAATATACAGATCTAATGCTGTCTCTTCAGCAGACACCTTCCAGAAATGCTCAAAGAAGATAAATTCACTAACACAGAATCACAGAACCACAGGATCACAGAATCACAGGACCACAGAACCACAGGATCACAGGACCACAGGATCACAGGACCACAGGATTACAGGACCACAGGACCACAGGTTCACAGGACCACAGAAATACAGCATCACAGGATCAACCAGGTTGGAAGAGAGCTCCAAGCTCACCCAGCCCAACCTAGCACCCAGCCCTAACCAATCACCCAGACCATGGCACTAAGTGCCCCATCCAGGCTTTGCTTCAACACCTCCAGGGATGGTGACTCCACCACCTCCCTGGGCAGCCCATGCCAATGCCAATCACTCTCTCTGCCAACAACCTCCTCCTAACATCCAGCCCAGACCTCCCCTGGCACAGCTTGAGGCTGTGTCCCCTTGTTCTGTCCCTGGGTGCCTGGCAGCAGAGCCCAACCCCAGCTGGCTACAACCTCCCTTCAGGTAGCTGTAGAGAGCAATGAGGTCTGCCCTGAGCCTCCTCTTCCGCAGGCTGCACACCCCCAGCTCCCTCAGCCTCTCCTCACAGGGCTGTGCTCCAGGCCCCTCCCCAGCTTCATCACCCTTCTCTGGACATGTTTCAATACTTCATTACTTATGAAAACTGATCTGCAGGTACAGCAAATACATTCATCATATCTGCAAGACACTATTCAATGAGAACTGTGACTCTAATCACTTTGCTGGCACTAAAGGAAGAAATAATTACACGTATTTTGTCCCACCTGTTCTTTCAGCCACTTGGTTGTGGCATCAGCCTTCTCCCTCAAGCAGCGTAGCATCCCTCTACCCAAAACTCAACTGTGAGCTTCTGCTGTAACAAAAATAATGCACCAGCTCTGCTTTCCCCCCTTCTGTTCCTGTTTTCATGACTGAGATGTAGTTGTCACACACACATCTGCAAGCACGACTGTGAACTCTGAAGATGAACATCCATCTCCCTTCTGCTGTCATCCTCTGCTATGCTCTGGTTTGAGCACAACCCATCAGCTCAGTAGGTTCAGATGCATCTTGTCCAAGTGCATAAGGGAGCTCTCCCAGGTTGAGCAGGATGCTCTTTCTGGATCTGACATCCACAACCCAGTAACCCCCAAACCCAAGAGACTGAAGGCCCAAAAAGCAACACTTCATTACCTGTTTCTATTCTTCTGCTACTTCATCAACAAAGCCACAAAAATTTAATCATAAAAACCAACACCAATACTTAAATTTGTTACCCTTCTTGCAATGTTTCCAGGCTGGCTGCTGCAGCTCATTATCACCATAGCCACTCTTGGATCTTTTGACCAAGATGATTAAGGATTTAACTGGAAGGAAGCAAATTCACACCACCCTCAGCTCCAGATGACTTCGGTGGATTCAGCAGGAGCTGCAGCTGTTCTGAGTTTCTGGAAGTCAGCCTTCCAGTAGGAATCTTTAAATAGAACATCAATTAGGGTCCCTGTGCAGCAGAAGGGAAAACACTCTGACTGTATAATGCAAATACAACAGCCACACTCTGCTGGTCTCACACCTTGGGGTACATTGCTCTGCCAGTGACTTATTTCCCACAACACCCTTAGCAGTGGCGGTTCAATACCTCCACAGCTTTTGTGCAGGAGAGCTCAAATCAGGCAGCCACGAGGTGCCTCATCCAAAAGGGTATCCCTGAGAAGCTGCAAAATGCTCTCAATAACCTCTCCAGCATTTGGGTCAGAAGATGAGTGGCTCTAGTGGCAGTTCCCACCGCAGACAGGACTCCAGACACCCTACTTTCCCAGTTCACAGAAAGCACTTTCTGACAGCTCACCCATTCTTCCCCTTTCCCCATGAGCACAAACCCAGGCTCTTTCAGCAATAATTTCCCAGAAACCATGATGCAGCAAGAGGAGCCCGTGGTCAGGACAACTCATTGCAAAGCCAGGAGCTGCAGCTTCTGCTCCAGTGAGTATTTATAGAAAGCAGAACAGCTCTGCCAAATGAAACTGAAACGAAAACCCAACAAGGATGATAACGAGTCCAGCACCTCCCTTCAGTGCAAGTTGGGCAGGGACTTGATCAGGCTCACTCCTATGGACTGGAGGCAATTCTGCCATTAAAAAGACATTTTTGAGTCTGGTGTTAGACTCCAGTTTCACTGGAAGAGCTTGGATGCATTTAAACAGGAGCAGGATCTTTGGGATCTAAAAGCTATTGTACATTCGGGACCTTGCAGAGGTCCCTCAAGCCATACATTCTTCTCCATCATTTTCAGTGGACTACAGGCCTGATCTCCATCTCTCTGTAAGTATGCCTTGAGAGGCCTTTTAAAACATATCTTGCTGTGTTCCAGTGGAAATGTATGAAAAGCTCAAGATGAGGCTGCAGTGTGAGTGCAGCCCAGACAGCAACTGTGTGCTGGGCTGCAGCAAGAGCAGTGTGGGCAGCAGGGCAAGGGAGGGGATTCTGCCCCTTTGCTCTGCTCTCCTCAGACCCCAGCTGCAGTCCTGTGTGCAGTTCTGGAGCCCCCAGCACAGGAAGGACATGGAAGTGTTGGAGTGGGTCCAGAGGAGGCCACCAAGAAGCTCAGAGGGCTGCAGCAGCTCTGCTGTGAGGACAGGCTGAGAGAGTTGGGGCTCTGCAGCCTGGATAAGGTTTCCAGCAGACCTTGGAGTAGCCTTCCAATATCTGAAGGGGGCTCCAGGAAGGCTGGGAAGGGACTATTGACAAGGTGTTGCAATGCCAGGACAAGGGGCAATGGGTTTGAAGTGGCAGAGGGGAGATTGCAAGTGGATGTTAGGAAGAAGTTGTTTGCAGTGAGGGTGGTGAGACACTGGCACAGGGTGCCCAGGGAGGTTGTGGAGCACAGAATCACCCAACTTGATCTTTGATCACATTCTGTGCTTCTGTGCTCCACAACCTCCCTGGAGGTGTTCAAGGCCAGGTTGGAGGAGGCCTTGAGTGACCTGTACTAGTGGGAGGTGTCCCTGCCTATGGCAGGGGGTTGGAACTAGATAGTCCATGAAGTCCCTTCCAACCTTACCATGCTATGATTCTACCTGAACAGGTATGTAAGTAACCTGGAGAGGACACCACATGCTGAATACAAACCCCCTCTTTGATTTCAACAGGGCTTCTGAGAACAGAAAGGTCTGTAGCAACAGTCTTGTGGACCAAATACATTTTTCGAACAAAGAGGAATGGTTTAAGTACACCATTCCCAAACTGTGGAGATGAGCAGCATTTGGGATCAACTCCAAAAGCTTTCCCAGCCCACCTAAAGTCTGCCAGGCTGCTGGTTACAGGGAATGTGTCATTTTTTGGCAATTGGAACAGAAAGGTCTTTGTAATTATCAAGATAAAAATACAGGAGAGAAAAAACAACAACAACGAACCAAACAAATGAAAAAACCACAACCCCAACAACCAATGAAAACCAAACACCCAAACCTCCCAAAATCCTAAGGAAAAAAGAAATCATAGAAGGGTAAGGTTGGAAGAGACCTCAAGGATCATCTAGTCCCACCCCCCTGCCATAGGCAGGGACATCTCCCACTAGTACAGGTCACTCAAGGCCGCCTCCAACCTGGCCTTGGACACCTCCAGGGAGGTTGTGGAGCACAGAGGATCTTTGATCACGTTGGGTGATTCTGTGCTCCACAACCTCCCTGGGCAACCTGTGCCAGTGTCTCACCCCCCTCACTGCAAACAACTTCCTCCTAACATCCACTTTCAATCTCCCCTCTGCCATTTAAAACCCACATTTCCAACATGTCCTGATTTAAAAATAAAAAGGACTGAGCTACACTGGGGAGGTGGCAGGTCCAGAGTTCAGCAAAGCACTACCAACACCAGGAGCTGAAAATCTCTTTTCAGGTGCTTGTTTGCTTGCCTGGCCACCCAGAAGCAAACAATTGCTCTCTGTCAAAGGGCCAGCAAGGAAGGTTTCAGGAGCAGCCAGTGGAGCAGTTTTATCTTGGGCCCACGTACGTGAAAGCTTTCACTCAGAGCCATAAAACACCACAGGAAAAGCTGCTCCAGCAGTTCAGCATCAAACTGTGGCTTCATTGTGCTGCTTGGAGGACTGCTGGCCTGCCAAATTTATAGCCTCCAATTCATCATCACCCAAGTCCCTCAGCTGGGTGCCTTTCCTAGGACACACTACAGCACAAACAGCACAGATGCTGCACGGCTGTCGCGGCTCTTTGAAGATGAAGGACAGACAAGAAGCCTCAGTCAGAGGTGAAAGTAGCCCAACAGATATCAAACAACACCCACTACTGTCTTCTGATTGTATCTTCGTGGGCCACCAACAAGTCCAACACAGACAAAAGCAACGAGTGTCATCCAGGAACCCTCAAATTTGTAGCTTCTGGAACTTGTCAGAGGTTTTTCCAGCTCAAACCAATCTGCTTTCCACAGGCAGCTCTGTGGACACAGCAATGCCAAGTTTCTGTCAAATAATTTTTTTTTTTTTAAATGAAATTTTAAGTCCAAGTCCACATTCTGGCTCAGACTGCAAGGAGAGCCACTGCAGTGTAGACTGAAAGCCTTTCTAGCTACATACACTTCATCTTATCCTATTTGGTAAGTCCTTGCTGTGAGGACTTGCCTTTAAATACCAAGCACAAATACAGGCTGTGTGCTGAATGGCTGGAGGGCAGCCCTGAGGAAAAGGACCNTTGATTAAATGGCTTTGTGGAGACAAGAGGCAGCTGAGGAGCTCCTTCCAGGTGCTCTGTGCAACACTCCCACAAGGAGCAATGGGTTTGGACTGGCAGAGGGGAGATTTAGACTGGATGCTAGGAGGAAGTTGTTTGCAATGAGGGTGGTGAGACACTGGCACAGGTTGCCCGGGGAGGTTGTGGCTGCTCCCTCCCTGGAGGGGTTCAAGGCCAGGTTGGGGGAGGCCTTGAGTGACCTGTGCTAGTGGGAGGTGTCCCTGCCTATGGCAGGGGGTTGGAACTGGATGATCCTTGAGGTCCCTTCCAACCTTACCATTCTATGATTCACTCTGGCTTGCAGAGCCTCAGGACTGACATACCACCCACCCCCTCCCAAGACCAGACTCCATCACCAAGCTTTGGAGAGGAGCAAAAGATAAGTTTGGGGTTATTTTTTTTTGGTTATCAAGGCACAAAACCCTTGCATCGTGGACCTGGAGAAGCTAAAGCTGAACCTGAGCATGTAAAAACCATAACACACCCAATTAAAATGCTAAGTGGTTCCCCTTTCCTCTGGTTGTTTTACATGCACGGTCCAGTTCACCACAACACTGCTTTGTTTTGTTTTTTTTCCAGAGTGGTTAAGCACAGATTAAAAACATGCAGGAAACAGCCTGTGTCAGTACCGTCTTAACCTTGTAGCAATTTCCTTTGGAAATTAAAGGAATCGATAGGAATTAACCAGCTTAGGAGCTAACAACAAAGAGAAATGAACAACGAGCAGAAAAGATCCTGTGGCTGCTTAAAATTGAAGGAGCTCTCTACAGATACTTGAAAGGAGGTTGTAGCCAGGTCCCTTCTGCCAGGCAATCAGGGACAGAACAAAAGGACACAGCCTGAAGCTATGCCAGGGCAGGTCTAGGCTGGGTGCTAGGAAGAAGTTCCTCACAGAATGAGTGATTGGCATTGGAATGGGCTGCCCAGGGGGGTGGTGGAGTCCCCATCCCTGGAGGTGTTTAAAAGGGGACTGGATGGGGCACTTAGTGCTGTGGGTTAGTTAATTAGAAGGCATTAGGTGATAGGTTGGACTCAATGATCTTGAAGGTATTAATTCTGTGATTCTGTGAGTGGGAGGATCTCAGGCACTTGGCTGACAGCAGTGATGCTCACAGACTTCCTGAGGTCAGGTTCCCAATCTGAGCCACCAAAGGATGCTCCTTCACTTGGGAATTGATGAGTAGCCACTCAAAGAGGCCAGATTGCAGCACCTTGAGCTTTTTACCCCCAGGACATCAGGCACTTAGAAAAGCCAGGGATGAAAAATCTGAAGACCTGTATGGATAAGTAAGACCTGAGCAGAACACTCAACTTTACCCCTCAAGACATTAATCATCAAAGAAGTTTATGAACAAAGTGCTAGCAAAAGGAGGTGACAGAGGACACCAGGTGAGAAGCTCAACCATCATTATGTCCCCGTATGGGAAGGGATCAGACTGAGCTGGTGGGATTGGGAGCAACTCTACCAAACTAATCAAACTTTAAGTGACAGGGAAAAATATAAAGCTGAATCCAGGGATTTATTAGGTGATTTTCTCTCTGCACATTTCAGTTGCACCATAATGCAATGAGACAGTCCTGCTAATAACTGTTCTTCTTCAGATGACTAGACAAGATGACTCCTCGAGACGTGAGCCTCACGGGATACATCCTCTCTCTGACTGATGTCTCATCTCACTCTAGAGGAGACAACCACACAGTACAACTCCTGCTGTTTAACTCTGCCCCATTTTTCCTACCCAGGCTCTCAAATGTGCTGGCAGGCAGTATATGGAAGTGTTCTGCATAAGGAGCAGATGTAGCTCCCACTTATCCAAGCCTGGAGAGAGAAGCAGAGCAGTGCACTGCGGCTCATACATGGCTCCACAGAACCATGCTCTGTGTCCCTGACACAAGTAAAAAAAGGCAACAGAAAATGATGTTAAGTATCAGGCAGGGATGTGGATGTACTTCCAGCACTGCAAAAGACCAGGAAGAGCTCATCTCTAATTTCTTCTATCAGTTTTCAGCCAAGCATGTGCCTGAGCAAAGCCTTTCTATAGAATCACAGAATCATAGAACGGTAAGGTTGGAAGTGACCTCAAAGATCATCCAGTTCCACCCCTCTGCTATAGGCAGGGACACCTCCCACTAGGACAGGTCACTCAAGGCTTCATCCAACCTGGCCTTGAACCCCTCCAGGGAGGTTGTGGAGCACAGAATCACCCAATGTGATCAAAGATCAAAGATCAGGCTGGGTGATTCTGTGCTCCACGAGCTCCCTGGGCAACCTGTACCAGTGTCGCACCACCCTCACTGCAAACAACTTCTTCCTAACATCCACATTCAATCTCCCCTCTTCCAGTTCAAATCCATAAAACCCCATTTTCCTTTGCCTTTACTCAAAAGTGATGCTACCAAGTGGTACTTGCAAGGTAGATGCCCCAGAAAAAGCTGTTGCAGCTCTAAGTCCCTATACAAAGCTGGGCCATGACCACTCATGACCATCCAAAGAGGAGGGTTGTGGTTTTAATTCCCCACCCAAGGTTTTTTGAGCCAACTCAGCAGTGATGGAGGAACATCCCAGAGTCTGGGACTCATTTCAGCCTCAGGGACTCCCCAGTGGTACAGAAGCTGGCTGCTCTGCTCACTGCTCCTGATGCACAGGCCAACTTTCTGGCAGACAGAAGATGAGAAGAGAACACAGAAGGGGATTTTTTTTTTTCTTTGATTGGGTGTTTTTTGGTCTGTGCACAGCTGGTATGTTTTTCCTGGGCAATACCAGAACACCCCTCCAACTCCTCTAACCTTTGCCAAGTGTGTGACAGCCAAGGAAGCCACAACATGGTTACAGAAGCCAGACGCTGCAGGCAAGAACTACGTATTTCCCAAGGAGTCAAACACAACACAGAATCATAGAATCACAGAATGGTAAGGTTGGAAGGGACCTCAAGGATTATCTAGTTCCAACCCCCTGCCATAGGCAGGGACACCTCCCACTAGTACAGGTCACTCAAGGCCTCCTCTAACCTGGTCTTGAACACCTCCAGGGAGCTTGTGGAGCACAGAATCACTCAACGTGATCTTTGATCACATTCTGTGATTCTGTGCTGCACAACCTCCCTGGGCAACCTGTGCCAGTGTCTCACCACCCTCACTGCAAACAACTTCCTCCTAACATCCACTTTCAATCTCCCCTCTGCCACTTCAAACCCATTGCCCCTTGTCCTGGCATTCCCAGACCTTGTCAACAGTCCCTCCCCAGCCTTCCTGGAGCCCCCTTCAGATCCTGGAAGGCTACTCCAAGCTCTTCTAGAAGCCTTCTCTTCTCCAGGCTGCAGAGCCCCAACTCTCTCAGCCTGTCCTCACAGCAGAGCTGCTGCAGCCCTCTCAGCATCTTCATGGCCTCCTCTGGACCCACTCCAACACTTCCATGTCCTTCCTGTGCTGGGGGCTCCAGAACTGCATACAGGACTCCAGATGGGCTCTGACGAGCAAAAAAAATAAATAAAACAAAGGACAAGCTGGAGCTGCAGCACTTCTTCCCCCTAGCTCTGAAATTTGCAATTCCTCAAGAAACCAAAAGGAAGGGCTTGCAGAAGGAGCATCGTGGGATGGAGCTGCACATGAACAAACAGCCTGTCCTTACTGTGCCTCCTATGACAGCATCCTGCCATGCCGAGCCTGAGGGCAGCTCCCACAAAGTCTGCCCAGCCACTGCAGCTGCCCAGCAAGGTTTGTTGTCCTTAGAAGCATCCAAACTTCTTGATGCTGCAGAGTGTGGGCTGGCACCCAGAGGCATGGTGCCAGTGCTGGATGGAAGTGGCACCCACCACGATGCTACCCTGTGCTGGGAGCTGGGAACAGCTCATGCTGTGGCAGTGACTGGACTGCAGCGAGGCGGGCAGAAAGCTAAATATACACCCCTTTAAAAAGCAGCACTCCCCTGCTCTTGTTTAGTATGCATCTGTTAGAAGGCACAGGGAGCCTCTAACTACAGAAAGAAAAATACAACCTGGCACATCATCCTCACAAGCAGGAAATGTACCCACAGATGCTTATGCTGCAGCAATGTCAGAAGGAGATCTGCTACTGCAAGAGGTCTCATCTATCCCAAAGCACCCTGCAGCTATTGCAGAGACTCAGAAGCACCAGTCCAGAGAACACCCACACGAGCTGAGCTCCAGGCTCAGTTCAGAAACCAGGACATCTAGGCTGAGTATCATCCCAGTGCAAAACAGGCACAAGGTGGGAGCACAAAGAGCCAGAGATTGGTCTTCCAGCTGTAGCCCTGCCTCAACCAGTAACTCACTCAATAATAGAAAAGAAACAAACCCAAAAAGTCCTTAACTCTCCTGCTCCTGTTCCTCACAGGTTATAAGCTCCTCAAGGTGCTTCTCCATCAGGCATCAGGAAGGGTTGTGGACAGAGCAGCTGCCCCGGTGCCACCAGCCAAGTGCCAGCAGGATCCCTCTGTGCCCACAGACAGCTTTGACAGGGCTGTAGCTGGAGCTCAGCCACTGCTCAGCAAAGCTCCCTGGAGCACAACTGCACCACAGGATGGAGAAGGAAAAACATTGTAGCGGCAAAGCCTGAGCTGCATTATCAAAGGAAGCCAAACCAGGTGAGCACAGAACCAGCCACGGGCTTTGATGTCAGCTCAGTAGCAGAAGGAATGCAAGCACTTGTGGTCTCTAAGCTGCCTGGGCTGCAGGGTGAGCTTTTGCTGCCTCTTGGCAGGGTCCCTGCAAGGATAGGTGGGTGCAGACCTCAGGAAGCCCCAAGTTGCAGAGGGTCCTGTCCCACTTCCAGCCAGGTTCCCCTGGTATGAGCTCTGCACTCCCTTGAGAAGGGATGGGTGATGGAAAACAGCCCTGACTGTGCTCCTGAATAACCTGAATACCACATATGAGCCTGCCCTGTAAGGACAAAACAGCATCTCAGGATGGAGTGCAACATCTACTTATGTCAGCAGAGGAGTTGGACCAGGTGATCTCCAGAGGTCCCTTCCAATGTCATGCACAGTGTGAAGAAAAGTAGGAAGCCTGCCTTTGTTTGGAGGACAAACAGCAATCCTGCTGTCCTGGTGTGGACAGGCAGGAGCAGACAGGTTTTGTCATTGACTGTCACAAGGCAAGGCCCCTCCATCTCTGCCAGCCCCTGGGTTTGAAGCATTAGGTTTTGTCATTGACTGTCACAAGGCAAGGCCCCTCCATCTCTGCCAGCCCCTGGGTTTGAAGCATTAGGTTTTGTCATTGACTGTCACAAGGCAAGGCCCCTCCATCTCTGCCAGCCCCTGGGTTTGAAGCATTACTTTTCCATAATGAGTCCTTATTAAATCACAGCCCAGGCCTTTCACATCCTCACACAAGCACTTCCAAGTCCCCAGGAAACCTCACACAAAGCATCTTCCCCAAGCCAGGGCAAAGACTGCTTTCACAAAGATACAACCCCCCCTTGGCACTCTGCAGGACCCTCTAAACCAATTCCAGTTCATCTTGTTGCTCCCTGGATGGTACATGCTGGCCACTCAGCCCTCCTGCTCTGTAAAATCTACCCCAGCTTAGCAGAGAGGATTATCCTGCCCTGTGTAGGAGACAGTTCCTTTTCACTGGCCTTCACAGAGGAGATCATTTTTTATTTAAGCCAAAAGAGAAAGCCCACCACCTTGGCACTAAGATCCAGCATTTTTGCACTGTAAGTAACCTAGCATCTCACAGCTGATAAGCAGGTTCTGCTCTGATGCAGAAGGACCTTTTGAAAAGGCAGAGGAAATCAATGGGTAGAGATTGGCATTCCTGCAGCCTCAGAAACTTGGAAGAGGCTGGGGAACAGACAAACTATTGACTTCCCTACACCATCTCAACTTGCACTTATGAAATAAGATCCCACACGTAGCATAAACTCTACCATATGTGTGCAGAAGAACAAAGATTTTTTTTTTCCAGAGTCTTTTATAAACGAAACCTCCTTTGTGGCTGAAGTAAAAAACAACAACAACAACAACAACAACAAAAAGTATCATGCTAGAACTAAAACATTACAGAGGCTGCAGCTGCACAAACAAATAAATGCTGTTTACCAGCAAAGGTATTTACTTACTGACAGTCAAGAAATGTTGGCTTGTAATAAAACGGTGGCATTTTAGATTCATATTTTGCTTTTGCTACATTGTTTCCATTCGAGGCCATAAACTGTAAAAAGAGAGAGGGAAAGAAAAAAAAAAAAAGAGAGAAAAAACAATTTAAAAATGTTAATGGTGCTTTCCTTTGTTGTCTTCTGCTTCTGAGGAGCAATAAATTTATTGGGATGGGGCCTCAGTTCGGTTTGCTTACTGAGAGGTTTCACAGAATCACAGAATTAACCAGGTTGGGAAAGACCTTCAAGATCATCAAGTCCAACCTATCACCTAACACCTTCTAATTAACTAACCCATGGCACTAAGTGTCTCACCCAGTCTCCTTTTAAACACCTCCAGGGATGGGGACTCCACCACTCCCCAGGCAGCCCATTCCAATGCCAATCATTCTTGCTGGGAAGAACTTCTTCCTAACATCCAGCCTGAACCTGGCCTGGCACAGCTTGAGGCTGTGTCCTCTTCTTCTGTCCCTGGGTGCCTGGCAGCAGAGCCCAACCCCAGCTGGCTACAACCTCCCTTCAGGTAGCTGCAGAGAGCAATGAGCTCTGCCCTGAGCCTCCTCTTCTGCAGGCTGCACACCCCCAGCTCCCTCAGCCTCTCCTCACAGGCCCCTCCCCAGCCTTGCTGCCCTTCTCTGGACACGTTCAAGCATCTCAGCATCTTTCTTAAACTGAGGGGCCCAGAACTGGACACAGTTTCCCCAGGACTGTGCACAGAAGGGATGCAGTGAAGACTGCACCTGCAAATCAGGGCTCAGAAATGCATACTGATGCTTCTTGCCAGGGCTCCCCTACACTTGGTGTTGACACTGAGGACAGGTCCACGTCCCAGTTACATGGGCACAATTCCTGCTGGTCCCCGTGGGAGCAGAAGGCAGCACACAGTGCCATGGGAATTAGATGGTTCCCAGGGGACCCAATGCAGAAATCAGGGAATCAAAGGGCAAAGCCTGACACTAACTTGCAGTGCTACAGCTCCAGCAAGGGGATAGTCTCCAACAATAAGCTCTTTGCTTTGCATCACATCACTTGTTTCAAAAGGATAATTAAGTTTTCACAAAGCCATGCCAGCAACCTCAGAAAGGAGCAAGAAGTATTTAATAAATAAAAATCCTCCCTGCCTTGCCAGCTTTCCTTTCCTTCTGATCTCCTTAGGATCTCTACAAACAAAACCACTTCTTTGCCTGTCCATAAGCTTTCATGAAAGTCACTTTCTAAAGTGTGAAAACCCCCAATTCTTTTCCAGGCAGCCATGTTAAATACCTTTTCTCTTGTATCCAATGCCAAGCACACCCTTATAACAAGAAGTTAAGCCTCTTCTTATTGTTTGTTTTTGTTGGTTTGGGTTGGGTTGGTTTTGGGTTGGTTTTTTTTTTTCCCTTAAACATTTTGTTCTTTTTTTTTTTTCATTATTCTTTGTGACTTTCTCAAGTTACAAATTCTCTTCTCAAAAATCTGATGGAAGGGAAACCCCATGCAACACAAAGGCCTATTTTCCTCATGAGACACATGACTCCATGAGCTGTGGTTTTCAGAGAATCTACAACAAGCAAGATAAAGACCAGTGACTGGTAGCATCCTTCATGCCTTTAGAGACACCGAGAGTCAAAGCAGATTGGTTCCCTGGGTGGCATTGCCTTTAGCAGCATCACTCAAATCTAGCCCTGTGCATGGCATAGAGAGAATTCAGACTGTGAGGGTTCAGTTCTTCAAGATGCAGAGTTTAGGAATCTTCAACACTGAGTGAAGCAAAGGTAGAAAGAGCTGAGCTGGGCAGGGGCAGGTCTAGGCACCATCCAGTCTAGGTTAGAGGTGATGTAAGAAACAGGAGTAGGTAATTTCTTTAAAATCAGTGATTTCTACACTACTTCATTTACATTTTCATAGGGGTGGGTGAAACCCTGACAGTTTCTTCATGAAATGCCTATTCCATTCTTCGAGCAGCAGCATGGAGCTCACTTCCACATTCACAAATGATCAAGACAAGTCACAGGCTCACAGGGTGTCAGGGGTTGGAAGGGGACCCAAAGAGATCATTGAGTCCAACCCCCCTGCCAGAGCAGGGCCATAATCTGAAGTCACATTTGCTGTGGCACCTTTAGAAAGGATTCTGGTTTACAGCTCTGCTGGTAGAACACAGGAAACACCATCTGGAGTCCTGTGTGCAGTTCTGGAGTCCCCAGCACAGGAAGGACATGGAACTGTTGGAGTAGGTCCAGAGGAGGTCCAAGATGCTGAGAGGGCTGCAGTAGCTCTGCTGTGAGGACAGGTTGAGACAGTTGGGGCTCTGCAGCCTGCAGAAGAGAAGGCTTCCAGGAGACCTTAGAGTAGCCTTCCAGTATCTGAAGGGGGCTACAGGAAGGCTGGGGAAGGACTATTGCCAAGGTCTGGGAATGCCAGGACAAGGGGAATGGGTTTGAAGTGTCAGAGGGGAGATTGCAAGTGGATGTTAGGAGGAAGTTGTTTACAGTGAGGGTGGTGAGACACTGGCACAGGTTGCCCAGGGAGGCTGTGGAGCACAGAATCACCCAATGTGAGCTTTGATCTTTGATCACGTTGGGTGATTCTGTGCTCCACAACCTCCCTGGAGGTGTTCAAGGCCAGGTTGGAGGAGGCCTTGAGTGACCTGTACTAGTGGGAGGTGTCCCTGCCTATGGCAGGGGGTTGGAACTGGATGATCCTTGAGGTCCCTTCCAACTTTACCATTCTATGATTCTATGAAACCCAAACTCACAGGCACTTCAAGTCTCAGCTGCACATACCTCCACTTGAGCATCATCCCAGTCATCCAGACGGACTGACTTCACCTTGCTGACTTGGGGAATGTTGCGATGGATTCCTGAACAGTTCAAGCAGATGAAGATCCCTAGGCTGTGGGATGCCCAGTCTGGGTCTGAAAACAAGAAGGAAAGAGAGAATTGCATTTGACTGCTGGATTGGGTTCAGCACAGGAGGGAGGAGTGACAGGGCAGGATGGGATATGGCAGGAGGGCTCAGGAGTCACCAAGTTCCCTGATTTAAAAGGCATTGAATAACTATATAAGCAAATCAGAGATGTGTGCTAGCTTCTGCTGATATTAGACTAACAATTAACAGATTTGCAACCTCAAGTGCAGCTGTCATTCACAAAAATCCAATATACAGACCACTGCATATGCCTGAGACCTCCAAAACCATACTCACATGAAGAGAAGAGGTGAATGTTCATCTCTCATCAGCAAATCCCACCCAGGAACTGCATGGAACAGAAATCACAGCTAAAACAAACAGCTCAGGGAAACTACTGTGCTGCTTCCTTGCCTTGCTATGTATTAATTTTTATTTTATTTTATTTACTTTTTGCAGTGGCAGTGCTCCACAGAGAGCCTTTCCTCCCTCAGCTACAACTGCTCTGCAGCACAGCCCTCCTCCATGCCAGGAGGTTTCCAGCCTTTGCCTTGATGGAAAAATGCTGCCAGTGGCAGCTCTGTACTTTCTCTGAGTGAAACCACACAGTGTTTACAGCCCTGAGCTGACATCTCACACAAAGCACTCTAAACACGAGTCCCTCCAATCCCTTCTGGGCAGAGGCATTGCCTGAAGCACAGGGAGATGGACAGGAACTGGAGGAGGGCAGGGGACAGGGGCAGAACACATCCACCAGTGTCCCTGGCACTGCCTCGCCGATAAACTTCATACAGGGATCTTTGTTTGAACTCAGACTAGCAAATGTCAGTCCCTGCCATTTCAGCTGTGGCCCAGCAGAAAGAGCTTCCTTGCCAGCCACCAAGTCAGCCACTAAATCCTCAACCTCCCCCCTGGGGAGATGCCCTCAACCCCATCCTCCCTCAAGCCTCCTCACTCCATCCTCCTCCAAGCCTCCACAGATGGGACCTCCATGGCTATCTCATTGCATCATGCTGTGAGCAGTAGAGATAGGTCTTCCCCTGGGCTATCCCCAGTTGTTTGCTCCCCCACACTATTTACATCAAACACAAGCACAGAAACTGTTTATAGAAAGCAAGGCAAAGAGCTTTCTCCTCCAGATCCATATTTAACAGGCTGGCTATGCCAGCACAGCAGCAACAGGCTGGGTGTTGAGGGCTGCTACCAGCCCTTACCCATGTGGACAGACACCAACTTCCCTCAGCACACTCTAGGGAAGACCATTTGGGTTCCCCAGAGGTGGCTGTGTTCAGATAAAACCCCAAGAGCTGAATGAACAGCCTCATCAGATGCAGCTGGGTCCCCACCCAGGAGAGAGGAGCAAACTCCCAAGCTAGTACAAGTCACATCAACCACAGCTCCCTTGGCATCAGCAGCCACAAATAGAGGTGGGAGTTGCTGTTTTACATGGTGTCTCATCCTCACATGAGACCCCCAACAACTACATCTGACAAATATAAGCCTGTGGAATCAGTCTGAGCACACCACAGCAGCAACCACTGCCACCCACACCAGCCATGCCAGTGAGCACACCCTCTGCCCCACCAGCCCCAATGCCCACACTCTCACCTTGCTCCTCTCCTGAGGCAGCTCAGCCTCACATCACACACTGGCTGCCAGTTACTGGGTTACAGGCTGAGTTTTGCATGTTCATGCATGTTTCTGTGCTTAACTCCTCACATTCTCCTCTCCCACCTCCAACCTCAGAGCTGTAATCAAAGTCCAGGACCTGCCAAGCTTCCTACCATGAGACCAGTCCAAGGTGAAGCACTGCTGTCCCAGTAGCCTAGGCCCATGAGACCAAGCCATGAGAGTCAGGCAAGGGGAAAGCACCAGAGCTGCTTATTGAAAAACCCAGCTGCCCAGTTTGGGCCACAAGTACACCTGGTTCTGGAGGACAGAACTGACTCCCTCAGAGAAGTGTCCCTCAGGGGTCAGTGCTGGCACCAGTGCTGGTTAACATCTTTGTCAGTGCCATGGACAGAGGAATCAGTGCAGCCTCAGCAAGTCTGCAGCTGGNGAACAGGCCCTGGGGTTGTGGGGTGATGAAAAGCTCAAGATGAGGCTGCAGTGTGAGTGCAGCCCAGACAGCAACTGTGTGCTGGGCTGCAGCAAGAGCAGTGTGGGCAGCAGGGCAAGGGAGGGGATTCTGCCCCTTTGCTCTGCTCTCCTCAGACCCCACCTGCAGTCCTGGGTGCAGTTCTGGAGCTCCCAGCACAGGAAGGACATGGAATTGTTGGAGGGGGTCCAGAGGAGGCCATGAAGATGCTGAGAGGGCTGCAGCAGCTCTGCTGTGAGGACAGCCTGAGAGAGTTGGGGCTCTGCAGCCTGCAGAAGAGAAGGCTTCCAGGAGACCTTAGAGTAGTCTTTCAGTATCTGAAGGGGGCTCCAGGAAGGCTGGGGAGGGACTATTGACAAGGTGTTGCAATGCCAGGACAAGGGGCAATGGGTTGGAAGTGGCAGAGGGGAGATTGCAAGTGGATGTTAGGAGGAAGTTGTTTGCAGTGAGGGTGGTGAGACACTGGCACAGGTTGCCCAGGGAGGTGTTCAAGGCCAGGTTGGATGAGTTCTTGAGTGACCTGTACTCGTGAGAGGTGTCCCTGCCTATGGGACATCCAGTTTCAATCTTCAATCTGACCTTGCTTCTGGAGGGCTGTGCCAACCCTGCTTCCCCTTCACCCCCACTGCCCACACTTTTGACATCATTTTCAAAGAAGCATTGCTGTGAGACCTCTACACCCACACATCTTCTGCAGAACTGGTGACAGATCCCCAGGCAGATGGCTGCTGGCTGGAGTGAGCACCCACTTCTACAGGGATGATTTTCCAAACCCCTTTGTAAGACTTGGGGCTGATGATGGCTATGGAGCTCCTCAAGCATATCACAGTCCCTCTCTCTTCATTTCTGCTGCCCACTACAAACAGCATGAACAACTCTCACCTCAGGGACAGGGTGGATAACACCACTGATCTCCAGCTCTGGCATAACCACAGACTCCAAACCTATATATGTGTGCCAATGCAGGGAAGTGATTGTCCCCCTGTACTCAGCCCTGCTGAGGCCACAGCTTGAGTATTGTGATCAGTTCTGGGCACCACAGTACAGGAAAGACATTGAGGTCAAGGAGCTTGTCCAGAGAAGAGCAGCAAGGCTGGTGAGGGGTGTGAAGGGCATGGCTGTGGGAGCTGGGGTTGTTCAGTTTGGAGAAGAGAAGGCTAAAGGGAGACCTTATTGCTCTCCACAACTACCTGAAAGGAGGTTGTACTGGAGCTGGTGGAGCGATGGATGTGGTGCTTAGGGGTATGGTTTAAGGTGAATCCTGTAGAGTAGGGTTAGAGGTTGGACTTGGTGATCCTGAAGGTCTTTTCCAAGCTGATTTCTGTGATAGGACAAGAGGAAATGGGTTTAAATTGTGCCACAGGAGGTCTAGGTTGGACATTAGAAAAAAATGTCTCTACTGAGAGAGTGATGAGGCAGTGGAACAGGCTGCCCAGAAAGGTGGCAGAGTCCACATCCCTGGAGCTGTCCAAGAAGCACTTCAGGATATAGTTTAGTGGCCATGGTAGCTGGTTTACAGTTGGACTCAGTGATCCTACAGGCTTTTTCCAGCCTTAATGATTCTCTGAACTGAGAAGGGCACTGAGGGGATATTTTCCCACCTCACTCATCTGAAAGGGTAGGCACAGGCAGAGACTGGAGAAGTATCCAAAGCAAAACTAGAACACTTGGGCAATACAGCTGAATTCAGAAATTAACTTCCCTACTCAGCACCTTTTGCCACCACAAGCTCCAGGAGGAAAACCCAGCCCAGAGAACAATGAACTCTGCAGCTTGAATCCAACATCACTGAGGTCAAGAACAGCCTATGGAGGGGAAAAAGAGGGTTAGACCCAGAAAAGAGTAAACAAGAACTAATAGACAGATGACAATTTACAGAAGCCAAAAGGAAAGCAGATTTTAAATAGGATGACATTGGGCTTTTTTTTTTCTTTCCTTTTTTTTTAAAAAAGAAAGAATTCTATTTCCTGTAGCCAGAATATAAACATAGGCTTCTGGTTTGAAAATCTCAAGATGCCATCAGCCCAAGTAAAATCACATGAAGCAGAGCAGTAGCAGGCTCAAAGCAGCCACAAGAGAAGAGCAAGAACTCAAGAGTCCCAAAACTTACTCAGGGAGTCCCAAAACTCACTCAGGGAGTCCCAAAACTCACTCAGGGAGTCCCAAAACTTACTCAGGTGCCCCTGCTCCACCTTTTGCCTTTGAGCACAGTTCACACCATACACATATGTTTATATATATATATAAAAAACACAATATATTGCTCACCAAGACAAATGCCTGTGGGAAGGTGGCCAATGCACAGCAAAACTCATTAGTGGCTCCTCCAACACACTAATGATGGCCTGGCCCTTAGTTAGCTGCCTGGCAGCATGCCCCTTACACCAGCCAGTGTTTTGCTGGGATGGAGATTCTCTGATCTCTCTCACCTGTTTGAGGTGATAACAACTGATTAGAGGGGAGAGAAGGATCTGTGGGGGTAGGCAAAGCCTTTCTTACCCTGCAGTGGAAAAGTAGCTCATGCCCTGTGATACAGGATAAAAATCACTGGGATTTTAGTGCAACCAACACAAGCAAAAGTACTTTCATGCTTGCTGCTCCACTGCTCCACCCAGGAGAACCTCATGTTCAGCACTGAAGTTCTGTTGCTGTTTACTTTAGAGAAAGATTAGGAACTTAATAAACAGACTCTGGTCATGCATGTTTAAAAATAACAATAAAAGACATCAAAACTGAAGCCAAGCAGTCTCCCACCAACACTCCTCTCTAAGTAGGAAAATGTATCAGTGAAGGCATTAAAGTTGCCAAGGTCTTTTTATTCAGCTGGCAGGTCTCTGCAGCCTCTCTGCTTGCTGTCTGCAGCCCACAGCTGGGCTGTGACCCAGCATTAGAACCGGACAGAAAACACCATCACATGAAAACTCTTTTGTTTCAAAAAGTCCTTTTCCCTGTAGTAAGTGGCTCCAGCTAAACACAACTGCTGTTGGATCTATTGCCCTTCTTACCTCTCCAATCTGCTTATACCCAGGGAGAAGAGCTGGCAAACTCCTGGGGGGGGGGGGGGGTAAAAAAAAAAAAAAAAAAAAAAAAAGGACTGTTTAAGTGAGAGGACAATGGAGGTGTGGGAACAAGTTGCCACTTTTAGCCTGAAAATGAAAAGCCAGTTTCACGCCATTAGAGTGACAAGGCTCTGGAACAGCTTTCCAGTGGGAGGTAGTGGGGGCAAAAGAGAGAACTGGCTGCGAGGCAGAGCCCCCAAGGCTCCACAGAGGGGATGGGGAGACATGGCTGCAGCTGACAGCACAAGGCAGGACCTGCTGACACAGTCAGTTGTCTTTCCTGATCTGTGGGTTTAGGGCTGGTGGTGGGACAAGGGAAGGGGTGGGTTGAGAGCTAATCCTCTCAGTGCCCTCCTTAATCCTGAGCAAATTAAGCAACCCCCCCTCAGTACTCCTATGTTTCCCTCTAATCACCACTTGCACTTCAGGACTTCAGGATGTCAAGGGAATGGAAAAGGTTCACCTGCTTGAGAAAGGAGAAGATGCTGGGCCTGCAGGAAAGGTGTTTACAAGGACCTCAGCCACACACCACCCACCTCCAAGCTTTCATGTATTATGTTACATGCAAAATATCAGATCTGCTCAGCTTTGTAGCACAAAGCTCTGATACCAGACTAATCTCCACTGCACACCTTAGAATCATAGAATCAGTCCAGGCTGGAAGGACCACAATGATCCTGACCTGCAGCAAGAGCAGTGTGAGCAGCAGGGCAAGGGAGGGGATTCTGCCCCTTTGCTCTGCTCTCCTCAGACCCCAGCTGCAGTCCTGGGTGCAGTTCTGGAGCCCCCAGCACAGGAAGGACATGGAAGTGTTGCAGCAGGTCCAGAGGAAGCCACCAAGATGCTGAGAGGGCTGCAGCAGCTCTGCTGTGAGGACAGCCTGAGAGAGTTGGGGCTCTGCAGCCTAGAGAAGAGAAGGCTTCCAGGAGACCTTAGAGTAGCCTTGCAGGATCTGAAGGGGGCT
>VWYK01055453.1:27738-45115 GCA_013399775.1 Semnornis frantzii
TTCGGGGGGTAGGTTGTGGTGCACAGCACCCCAGACTTTGCTGAATGCAGCCTCACCTCTCAAGAACCTTGGCAGGCTCATGAGCTGTGCTATGGGGGCACATCTTTAATGTTATTGGCATTTAGGGGCCCTCATAAATGGTGAACTGATACCCACTCATTCTCCAAAACACTCCTTCATTGCCACCTTCCAATGTCTGCATCTTGGCAGGTCTGTCCTCCAAGCATCTTCCCCTGCTTTTCACACACTTCCATGCTGCTGAGGGAGTACTGGGGGAGAAAATAACCTTGGGGCAGGGTTACAGTCTCCCCCCTGTCATCACGGCTGTGTCAGCAGGATGGAACAGAGGACTTGGACCATTTCATGTCACCAACAGGGCACAGTCCCTGGGTCTGTTTTACTAGCTAAGGGTGATTCAAGGAGTTAAAGTGGGAAGCCTTTGGCCAAGTAGGAGGCCAGAGCTGTGCCTCATTTGCTGCTGCCCTAACCAGTGCTGAAACTTTCGTCTCAGGTGGGGGTCACAGGCATCTGCAGCACTGCTATGGCCTATTTGTGGTTCATACAGCTCTGCTTATAGAAACGTTTTTGGTTTTGCAAAGCAAGTCCCTCATTCAAATCGTCTGTCTCTGCTTCCTCAAACAGAGCAGAGCACCCTCCTGCAAGCTCAGCTCACACTGTCCATGCTCCCCACAAGGTTCAGGGTGAGCATATGCAGGAGGAGGGTGCCCATCATTCCTGAAAAACTTCCACAACCACATCACCATCTCTGGCCTGCAAACATACACAGATGTGAGCAGATTCCAGGGAACACCTTGTGGGACAAAACAGCAAACACAGCAGCATGCACCCTTAAACATGGGCAGAATCATGTCCTGCTGCCTTTGCAATGCCCTCCCCCCCCCCTTACCTGGAATAAATTTTCCTAAATGACCTTTGTATTTGTGCTGTCAGACAAACGACTGCACCCAAGTCGATTTTTGACTCTTTTTAACTTGGACTATTCCTTGCTGACTCTGCACAGCATAATGCATCGTGCTGGGGTTTGCTGGTTTTACACATGTAGGTTAATGATGTCTGGAAACTCATTCCCACACTAACCAAAAGTGTAATCTCACACACGGGCCTTGTGTGGAGAAATTGAGCTGCTCTGCTCAGACTCTCACCTTCTTCAACCTCCAAGCCACTAATCATCAACCTGGAGCAGAGCACTGGCTTCTAACATCCACTGAGTAAGATTAGCTCCAGCACAGCATCTTAGCCCTAATCCTCCAAATCCATCCCTTCCAACCTTACCATTCTATGGCTCTATGATTCTATGCTGCAGTCAGGCTCCTTGGTGTAAATACTTACAGGATCAGAGCTTTACCTCAATCCAAGTTAGGTGAGGTTTTCATTTCCGGCTTTTCCAGAATAGGCACTTGCTGAATTCTTCATGCAGTAGCCAGGATGCTGCACGTCATCATGAACATAACAAGGGCAGGGTCTGGGAGGAGAGAGAGTGATTGGTTTTAAAGTCTCTGTTTAGCTTTCCATTAAGTCTTATTGATTCTCTTAATTTTTTGTTCTCCTGGTTGCTAAGCAATCTTTCTGTCTCCTCCGCATGCTGGAAACCAGGGCTGCAGACAGAAATTTATATCTTGTAATAAAATCAAGTATAACAGAACCTGTTGGCAGTGATGAGAGGGGAATGTTTCATAAAGGACAGGCAGAGCAGGAGAACAGAGCCAGCAAGGGTCAGTCCACAGTGGTCCTCAGCATTTATTCCCACCACAATCACAACCAGGCCTCACATTGGGAAACAAACAGCCCACGTGGGTGGAGAGAGAGAGAAAAAAAAAGTTGGAAGTAAACGAGCCAAAATTGAAAATAAACTTTTTTTCAGTGGAAAATCAAAGGTTTGATTCAATCTCACATATGCAAGGGTATCTCTGCAGATTTACTCTTGGTTTATTCCAGGTTAAGGGCTTGGGTATTGCTCCAGCATTGTTCAGCACAGCGTTGATCCAGGGCAGACAATAAGGCTCTCCTGATAATTCCTGGCTCAGAGCGGGGACTGAGCCACAGTTTACCATGCTGCAGGGTTAAAGGGTAAAGGTTGCCCTGGCAGGGCTGCCAGAGGCTCCCAGGAGCCTGATGGGCATCACTGCTCAGGCTTGTCCGCACCAGACTGCTCCCTCCTGCCTGTCCCCAGAGGAGCTAACAAATCCTTTGAGCTTTTCCCCATATTTTGCCTGGGGGTACCACCTGTCAGGGAGCCCTTAATGAATTTGCTCCTACTTCTGGCAATGTCTCTGGCCAAGCTCTCCGGAGAGCAGTTGTCTCTGTCATTACATCACCCTTATTCAGATGCTTTCTGTCCCTCCACTGCTAAGTGACTTGCTAAGGCTGATGTAAATTTCTATGCATGTGTGCAGACATACTCACAAATTTATGTGTGAAGTGTTGTTTGTTTGTAAACAACCACACTTTTATCTCAGCCTTTTCTAAACCACAAGGTTGTTGCCTTAGAAACGGACATTATTGAGGCAGTCTCCTGAGGTGCTGAGCACAGTTGGCAGCAAGGGCAACTTCTGCAAATGCCAGGCTCTGAGGTCAGGGCAAAGGATGCTCAGAAATTCCTGAAAGGCTTTTCATCATCTTTACGGCGAGGCCATGAAAATGCACAGTCATAACTACACCTTCCCCTTGAGCTTCCATATTAGATCCCCACACCCCCCAAGACCACCTGGTTTGGTTAGGAAAGAGCTGTTTACATTGAGGTTTGGTTAATTTTGCAGCCCCAGCCCTGAAAATGCTAAACCAACATCAACAACCATGAAAGTAAAAGGGTGTTGAACTCAACCCTTCCTGTGACCCAGGAGCACATTCACAGTGTAGCGTGGGGAAGCATTATGAATTCCTGTGTGAACAGCAAACCTTAACAGAAATATCAATAATTCATGCCACTGCAACTGCATTCAAGCAATGCTCAGTGGAGTAGGAGATATGCCAGGCTTGATCCCTTCAGCTTCATCAGCACCAGAGGGGAGGCAGCTCTTGCAGCTGGACAAGCCATAGCCACCAGCACCCATGCTCGAGCAGATAGTTTCTGTTGCAGTATGGTCAGTATGGTTTCCTGTTCAAAAGAAAGGAGAAAAAAAATTATATATATATATACAAAGAAACAGAAATCTTAGAGGCTTTTCTTTCAAGCAATTACATATTGTATTTTCTGGTTTATCCAGTTAAATAAAGTGCAGCTACAGAGATGGGAGGGAGGAACATCACAGAGCAGAGAGCTCAGACCAGAGCAGTTGAAAAACTCCTGAACAGAAAATCAGATACTGGTGGCAACTTTGTCTGATTTTCAACAAATTCTTCTATGGATCCTGTGGGATTTTTCTCCTGTAAAACAGGGAGAAGCATACTCACTGCATCAGCATAGCATAGTTAAGATGTGTTAGTCTAGTCAAAAAGGATGATGGAAGAGAAAATGATGTGAGGGCGATGAACTAATAGACTCAAGTCCTGTGTCTGTTGAGCTGCTCTACACTGGCCCTGGCCCTCAGAGAAGAAAAGGTGTGCCTTGCTGAGGAGTAATTTGCAGATCAGGGCTTCATTATACTTGCATTGTGGTTAGCTCTGTTGCAGAGCTCAGCTCCACCAGTGTGAAAAAAGAGGAGTCCCTTACCAATGATTTCATAGCTGGGGGGTAATATTGTGCAGATCACCTTTGCAATGAAGAAGAAATGGGAAGAATGAGGAGAAAAGGAGGTGGAGAGGAAAATCCCTCTACTGACTGACTTAAACATTATTGTTTTAGTCTTCTGCAACACTGCTGAGAATTGCTCTCTCACAACCAAGGCACAACAAAAGGAAAGTAGCTCCAACCACTGTTCTGAGTCTGCTCCTCAGTGCTCAGGACATCCTTTCGGTTTCCTCCCTACTCACGCTTGGGGCAGACTTGCTGCAGCAACGGGCTGGTTTGGAAATCAACAAATGGTTGCAGGGACTGCCTAGCTGTAGCCCCTAGAAAGCAAAGGGGTAAAGCAAGGGGGTGATGGATAGCTCGAGAACGTTGGGCAGTTGTATGTCTGCTCTGCAGTTCACAGCAGTGCAAGGAAAAGCACACTGCAACAGTCTTGTGGCTGCTGCACGGAACCCATTTCACACAATGTAAAATCTGAAGTGGAGGGGGCAGCTGGGGGAAGTGTCTCCATGGCAGTTACCAGGCACCCAACTGGAGCTATGCCGATTTCTACAGTCTAACAGCAGGCTCTCTTCTGCTGTGAGAAGATGAAATTAGACCAATGAAGTCAGTAATTCACCCAGGTCAGTGTTAGACCACTGGTTTTAGCATTAGTCTTGATTTACACTAATTAAAAGACGTAGGCCTGGGGAAGCTCTGTGTGGAGAAAGCCAACACGTGTGTGAAGAGATTTGTACAGCAGTGTACCAGCAAAGTCAAAGTGATTATTCACAGCAGGACATCATCCATTCAGTCTGAGTCAGAGACAGCAGCAGGACAGGTTCGACGTGCAAACTGCAGGGTGAGCACTTATCATGGAAATTGCTTTTGCTCAATTCCAATAATTTAATCTCTTCCTGGCTCAAATGGCTCATCCTTCCAGGAATGGCTTGGAGATATTTGAGTGGGAGACTGGACCGCATGATGTCCCAGCTGGAGATGGAAGAGGCACAGCCAACTGCTGCATGCACCTGCCAGGGACTCAGCGGCAAGAGGATGCTAGAGGCAGGGTCATAGGACAGAGGAGCTGAAGTCTGCTACACAGCTTCTGGTCTGGAAGTCTCTGCAGCAGAGCTGGAGTCCCTCAGAAAGAAGACAGACCATTTTTAAAGGGCATAGAGGAAAAGAGGAAACAGAGCAATTATGGGTCCCGTGTGTCAGTCTCATACCACGGACTGATGCCTTCAGCTGCTGGTCCAGCTCAGACATCTGAGACCACATCCCTTTCTGTACCAATGCTCAGCTGTGATTTGAATAAAGCATGAGATGGAAACAAAACTGTGGTTTTTCTCTAGAAAGAGATTAGAAATGATGGCCTGAAGGAAGCTGCTGAACAGCTGGAGATGGTAATTGAGCCTTCTCCCAATTAACTTTGTCCACAGAAAGTTGAGGACCTTGTCCTCCTTTTCCTCTGGCTGCTGATGAGATTGTTTGGATGCCATTGCCTGCCTCCTAAAATCTCCCATAGCATGGAGACACAGAGCATGCTCTTCGTTTGTTCCAATGTGCTTTGCCAAAGAAAAATCAGCAAAGAATTAATTAACAGCAATTATTTCTAGCAACAACAGAGCGGCCCCGCTCCAAAAGCCATGAAAACAACATCATGAGACCCCTGTGGCCAAAAAGCCTTTACAAACAGGTGCAAAAATAAAGAATTTTATAGCAGGCTATAAAAAAAGCCCGAGTCAGGTTGGGGGATGGCAGGAGAACAGCCATTTCGATGGCTGAGTTGGAGCAGCCACCCAGGTGACTTTTGTGAAGTAGCTTTAATAAGCCAGCCAGCACAGAAGCACCAACCTGAGTCAAAGAACCAGCAGGACCAGGTTATTGCTGCAATAGAAGGTTTACTATACCTGTCACCCTGTGTTATTAGTGCTGCTGAAGTGATTTACTGTCTAAGTCAGTCCAACCAATTAGAGCTGTGATCTAAAGTTCCAGCCAGCTCGGGTTTCAGTGATAAACGTCACCCCCCTCTGCCTGTTACCTGCTAAAATAAGCTGAAATAAATCCATTCATCCAGACATCTCTCTGCTCAAATGAGACTTTGGAGCTGGCACCACAACACCTGCGAGTCTCCTGCCACGCACAGTGAAAGGATGGAGGTAGATGATGTTCCAGAGGTGTTCTCATTTTTCACCCACCTGGTTCTTTCTCCAGCAACTGGTAAGCTCAGCACTTCTGTCCCTTTGACCAGAATGTGCAGATCTCCTATCTCCAGAGCCCTGCAGTGACCTGGCTCCTGTTACAGCTCTGAGCACCTCTCTGTGTGACGAGACCAGGATGCACCTCCTGCCAGAGAGGTTCAGCCCCGTGCTGCAGTGAACAGTCCCTCTTCTCCACTGGACTCTGCAGCACAGTTTGAGGAGGGGAGAACTAAATCAAAGCCCACATTCCCACTTACCTGTACCACTCACACCCATGTCTGTGCACACAGACTGCTCACACATGAGCTGTGCCATCGCCTGTGCTCTCCCATACAGATACTGGGCTGGGACTGGGCTGCCTGGACCCAGTGCACACATACCTTTAGATCAGACAGAAATTGGAATGTGTATAGAGAAGGGAACAGACTTAGGCTGCCTTAGCAACCACTCCGAGCACCCACATGCACGCTGGAGATGTGCCAAACAACAGGCACACCCCAGGCCGTGTGCTCTTTAAGGACTGGGTTGCAGGGAAGGGTAGTGAGGACAAGGGTTTAAGGACAGCCTTCTAAATCCCTGGGTTGAAGTCTGCACAGCCTAACTCCCACGTCCAGGCTAAAGAGCGAAAGCAACCGCAGCGGTGAAAGAGACCAGGCTCATTACACCCCTGGGGTCTCCTGTTTAGTTCTTGTTCACAGGGCTGTGAAGGCTCATTTATCAGTAGGGGGGTTTGCTCCTGCTTGGTTCTGCACCCCGAGTTACCAGCAATTTTCTCAGCACTGATCCAGTCTGTAGCTTCTGTGCAATCCTTGAGTGGCAGCAGGATTTTTTTCCCCCATTTGGGTCTGCCTGCCCCAAACCTGCCTTCTTCATTGTGGTGAAATCCTTTTGACCAAGCTGTGTCACCATGGGGCTGTCAGAGCAACCCAGAGGGAAAAGCTCTCTAGACTGGCAGCATATTGCTCCTCTAAGGAGGCTGCAGCACACAGAGCATCACATCAAATCCTCAAGGCAGTCCTGGTGTCCCAGATTCTCTAGTGCTATCATTCTCCTGCCTTGTCCACTAAGGAGAGATGCAGTACCAAACCCCAGAACACAGTCTGATAACAGAGAAATGTAAACTGAGCAAACAGAACTGGGCCTGACTCCCTTACAGAACACCTCCTCCCATGCCACTGCCTCCCCACGTGCTACCCTTGATCAGCAGCTCTGCAAGCAAGATCAGAAGCAGGTGTGTGTGCAGGTTCTTGCTGAGCAGGGCTTGCTTGCAGTGAGGAAACTAGAAATCCATCAGAGATCATAGCTGTCAGCTCCTAGAAGGTTACTAAAAGAGTCAAAGTTGTCCAAAAAGGCTGCAGAATCATCCCCCCACTGCCTGCTTTTTAAAACCATGAAGGTCAAATTAAGACCCTGGGTTTTGTTTGTTTGTTTGTTTTTCTAGGTAGTCTCCTTGATTTCTTCACCCCCATGCTCTCTTTTTGCAAGGCTGCTTTCCACCACTGCTCCTAGTTTGCCAAAATTCATAAGGACCTGAACAGAAAAGCATCAGGGTGGCTTCAGGCTGCTACCAGGCAGCAGGACACATGGCAAAACACATCACAACATCCCTCCCACGTCAGTGGGGACCTACCTTACTCTGCATGCAGGCCAGGAAAAACTGCCTGTGCAGCTACGTGTCACACCAGAGCAGGGGGAGCAAGGGACAGTAAAGGCTGGATTCAGGCATCAGATCTGATGCACCTAAGCTGTTTTACACTCACAGAGATTCCAGTGGTCTTTGCTGGGCTACATGATCAACAGCAGGCTTGTTTTGGGTGGTTTTCATCCATCCAAGCCCAGCAGGAAACAGCAAGCCTAAGATGGATGCACCTGCTAATGTAAGCCACAAGATCTTCTGGAATAACAGGAATACATAGACCAGTGGTGAAACAGTCCCTGCAGTGCTAGAGAGAGAACACAAGCATAAGAATCTCTAGGAAGAACCACAAGAATCTCCATCATCATCAGTCCAAGGAAACAAAAAATGCATCAAGGTCTATCAGGCCCTCTGCACACAAGCATTGGACTTCTAGGTGACTTTCTATGAAGCTCCTATTTTGAGCAGTGATCAATTATGCATTTCAAGCCATATGGCACCTTCATTCCAGAAGGAAGGCATTTTGTCTTGAAATCTGTAAGCTAGAAAATCTGCTGCATTACCAGTTATTTACAGAAGCAGGATCATTAAGAGGAAGAAGAGAACCAGGCTAAGATTAATCAGACTTCAATTTCCATTGAAATACTCTGGAAGGGGAAACAGACCCTTGCAGGTGCCCTTCCAAACCTTCATTTTTAAACAAAGCTGAGTTCAAGCTTGGATTTTTGAGGGAACCATGACACAATATGCACCATTCTCAGTTCAGCAGAAGGCTTCTCCTCTAGGCAGAAAAGTGACTGAAGTCCTCTGGGAGTGACCAGAGTGACTCTGTGACCACACTCTTGCATACTATCAGCAGTATCATTTCTTTCCCAGGAATCATGGATGAGAAGTGTACAAACACACTGCTCCCCAGTGGGGCCACAAGACCCAAGGCATTGCTCAGAGCCTGCAGCAACAAGTGATGCTACAGGCACTTTTTGTGTGGGGAAGAGGCTGCTCCTTCTCCCATTGCCTCATACACCTCAGGTTTAGTTACAGCAGCTTTGCCTCCCAGTGCTCTCCAAGCCTACTTGGAGTGATAGCTTAGTGGAGAGGGCATTGCCTTCCCCTGCTCCTCAGGCCTGTTGGAGTGAGGCAACAGGGTGAAACTCAAGTTGCCCTGATCTAGCTCACTCCCTGCTAGTGCTGGTTAAGCTGAACCTACAAAAGCAGCAGCAAGCAGAAGCTACAAAAGCAGCATCAAGCAGAAGCTGCTTCAATTGCTGCCACAAAGGGCAATTAATCATCAGCAAAGGCCAGCAACTCTGTGGTCTCCAAAGGAAACCAAGTGGGTGAGTACTCACCCCAAGTGTAATGCTCAGCCACAAGGACTTCCTTGCAGCAGGCAAGACAGACTGGGGAGAGAGTTTTGAAAGAGGACCAAGCATAAAGGTCATTTGTCTACACCCATTGCCTGCCTGCAACTGTGCAGTGTCCCCAACACTCACTTTACCAGTGCTGCCAGATGCAACCCTTCTGCCATGCCAGGTATCCCACTTCCAGGTAGCAGATGCAGCAACAATGCTTTCTTAGCACAGAGGCACAGGCTCATTGTGCTCCTACAAAGGACTTTGGACCATGGCCCACTTCCAGCTCAAGCACAGGAGGCTCTCTTTGTATAGCCTTTTCTACGAGAGAACACCCAGAGCTTTGGCAATGTTTATTAAACTCTTTCTTCCTTGTTCTGCAGGTTGCTGCAGTTGTTTGGAGAGATACACCTGGAGCTGAAGGTCTCCCAGGAAGACATAATGAGGGCTGGCTTGCAGCACTGTTCTCTCTGTAAATAAGTGTGGGGATCAAGGTTAAGTGCTTTGTGGTTGAATGGATTCTAATCTGAGCAAAGAAAAGGGAAACGTGTGGGCAAGGCTCTCTCTCCTAAGTGCCAACGTGAGCACTCTGGGGACTCCCTGGGACAGGATCCCAGGCAGCAGGGTGCCTCCAGTTACGGTGTGAACCAGGCTTTGCTGAAGCCACAGGAAACACAATTAACAAGCCCCTCACATCGATTTCTGTGTCAACAGCTTACAGAGACCCAACACAGCCAGCATTTCCTCCTGCTTCAGGCTATCCCTTCCACACCTGTATAATTACATCCAGGCTGGCACTTTGCTGAACCTCATTTTGCAACCAGCCCTTTCTCCAGCTCCCAGGGTCTGGCGGCAGGTGGGGGCTTCACGGCGGCGCTGGAGCAGGCAGCAGCACACAAACTGCCTTCCACATGAAGATTAATGTACTTGTGGGGGACTTCCCTTGATCCCAGTGCCACGTGCAGCAGTGCAGCTCATCAACTCCAAACGGCTCCATAAAGCAATCAGTGCCCCTGACAAACAGCCTCCCCCACAGCACACATGCCTCAGCTCGGCATTTCCAGAAGACAGATTTTTCTGGTGTCAGGCTTCTGGAGAAGTTCCTCCTTGCTACAAAAGATAGGAAAGGCAGCTACAAACTCCCAGCTTTCCCTTGGCATACACACTGCTGTCATTTTAGAGGAGCATAAACCAGGATCCCGCAAGCAAGCCTAAGGTAAAGAGAGGTTTATGTGGAGAGGCTTTAATTAACAATCTGTATCTTGGTGGGAATAAAAGGAAGAGCTTCTCCCAGATGACTTTGTTGTTGCAGGGACTTGTATTGTTTGAGCCCAGGCTCAGCACTGATTAATGACTTCTTTTTCCACTACTTCTCAGTTGCATTAGATCTCAATGAAGGTCAAGTGGTGGCCTTCAACAGCTGAGCTCACCTTACAGCTCTACTAAACACATTCATTTCTCCATCTAATGCCTTACTGCCAGGAAATAGTTGCCTCTGTCAATTTTCTGAGTTGCCAACTATCCATTCACAACCCTTTTCTTGTCCTGGCATGAAGATGTGAAGATGACTCACCATGCTGGGAGGCAGGATGAAATGTACCAGAGGATCCGGACAGGATGAGGTTGCCTTCTTCATCCTGGTAAAAGGTGCAAAACTCTCAGCCCCATGTTCCCCATCAGGCTTGCAATTACTGCTTCTGCAGCTATTTTGTGAAGGATGAAGCATGCTCTGGTTGTTTTGGTGGCTCAGCAGCACAGTCAGTCTGTGCTGTGCAGAGTCCTGCTGCCTATGTTGCTGTAATACTATGGAATCCAGGCCAGCAAGCAGAGAGCAGTGCTCCCTTCAGCATGCCATAGTCTTGTGGAACTGCTTTTTCCATCACTATTCCTCCCTGTAGCAGGTTCAACATTTCATCACTATAAACAAAGAGTCTCCAGTGGTCCCTCCTTCAGCGTGTCACCTGAGACAGTTCATTGAAATGGCAACATCTGAATGCTCAACAGATAAGATCAATCACTCAAGGCCTCAAAAGCTTCACCCCTTTTACTCTATAAGCTGGAGGACAGACTTGGTTTCAGGAAAAACATTCATCTAACTCATAAACTGTTTGGCCAAAGGAGAGTGCAGATCAACATGCAAAGGATGACATTACCACTGGTTAACATCCCAGACTGTTCCACCATCACTAGTGGGTTCTCTCATACCTATTGGGGATTCACTCCACCTAATAGCATTCAGGGAGCACAGAAGCGTGAAATTTGATTTCTTTCTTCTGAAGATGCTGGAGATTATTTTAATAATTCTTCCTTGGTACCACTGAAAGAAAGCTCTTGTTCAGTGGTTTAATATAAAGTTTTTTTAATATCTGTTTCAGCAATAAAATCTCTGCTTTCTTTCCTATAAATGTACTAATCTCACCAAAGGATGCAATTTAAACAGTAGAATGAAATATGGAGCAGCAAGTGAACACTCTTTTCAAACAGAGACTGCTCTGAACTATGTGCAGTCCATTCAATCAGATTAGATCCAAGCAACAATTTCAATCTCAGCTCCAGCTACCAATATGAAGAGCAGAAAACATTCTTTTGCTCTTTCCTGGATCTCTATGTGAACAGATACACAGCAGAGCGAAGCAGATGAGTAATAGCAGACAGCAAGAAGAGTGAGATACATCAGAGGACACCAAATAAAGAGCAAAGTGTAGGATAAAGTGTTGGGGCTGTTCATTTTGGAGAAGAGAAGGCTCTGAGGAGACCTTACTGTGGCCTTCCAGTATCTGAAGGGGGCCTACAAGAAAGCTGGTGAGGGACTTCTGAGGGTGTTGGGTAGTGACAGGACTGGGGGTGAATGGATCTAAGCTAGAGGAGGGGAGATTTAGGTTAGAAGTTAGGATGTTAGGCTCTTCACCATGAGGGCAGTGAGACACTGGGAACAGGCTGCCCTGGGAGGTGGTGGAAACCTCTGTAGTGGAAGCCTAGAAGGCCTATTAGATGTCCTGGCTTGCCCCACCCTTCTGCTGATGGGAGAAGCAAGGGCCAGAGGTAAAGAAAGGCTTGGGCTATCATGTCCCCTCCCAAAGTAATGCACAGGTACCCACAAGTGTTTAGGTGCTTGTGTCTTGCCCAAACAGAGGGTAAGCAAGCCCTGGTTTCACCTAATGTGGTCAGTTTTGCAAATGCCATTTCCTTGGTGAATCTCTGCAGCCAAAGGAGCCTTTGCACTTGGGCAAATAATATAAATGGAGCTGAGCTGCAAGCAGTTGTGCTGCTGCCTCTGCCCTGCAGAACTGCCTCAGTGTGTGCTGCTCTGCCTCAATGCTCTCAGTTTGGACAACATGTTCTACTCTGCCTCGTGCTTCAGACCAGTTTAGCCCTGATGTTTTGGGCTTGAACTACTTGGAAACTTAAGTCCTGCAAGTTTACCAGGAAAAGGCATTAAGTGCCTCATGATGTGGTACACACACATCTACACATCTGCAAGAGATCTGCCTGCACCTCTGCAAACCTCCATGCCAAGAGGAAACAGGATCAGGTCAGAGATTGTCTGCCTGCTTCCCAGCACCCTGCTAGAGCCTGGGAAGATCTAGAAGCCTCTCAATGACTATCAAGATGCTGAGCAGTTCCAACACTGCTGCAGAGGAGCCAGGGACTATCTTGAAATTCCTACTCCACCTAGGGCTCTGGGCTGCCTTTTATCTAAGTGGGGCAAAGCCATTTTGTGGCTAAATTTTTCTAATTTTCTGTTTCTCCTAAATGAATGAATTGCCCATAAGCATTCTTGTGAGGCTTTTCCTGACAGAATTAGAACCCAAATTTAACTGGTTTGTGGGTGGGGCTTTTTGGAAATATAATAACTGCTATTTTATAAGTTCTGCCTTGTTAATTGCCCCAACTAAATCAGCCTTATCCCTGGATGTTTTTAAGGCTATGCTGGATGTGGCTGTGGGCAACTTGATCTAGTGGAGAGTGTCCAGGCCCAAAGAAGGGGGTTGGAACTGGATGATCCTTGAGGTCCCTTCCAACCCTGACAATTCTGTGACAACTGCCCTGCCAAACTGTTTGCACTGCTGTCTGCAGGCCCTCACCCTAAAGCTTGGTGTGCAATAGCCCCACACAGAGAAATGATTCACTAGGTTAAAAACAGGGAAGAAAAATAGAAAAAAGAAAAACAAAGCAGCAGGGTGGACTGGACAGGGAATAGAATGGGGAAAGCAGCCAGAGGATTTAAACATAGATTGCCTGCTTCAAACATAATTCTGGGGAGCTAACAGGCCAAATAATTTTGGCTTGAACTCAGTTAAGAA
This sequence comes from Semnornis frantzii, assembly GCA_013399775.1. Taxonomy (NCBI): domain Eukaryota; kingdom Metazoa; phylum Chordata; class Aves; order Piciformes; family Ramphastidae; genus Semnornis; species Semnornis frantzii. The sequence goes on from VWYK01055453.1 coordinate 40,899, forward strand.
AGAAAAACTCATTTATGTTAGTATATGTCAGAAAGATACCACTGACTCTGATAATTCTTAGTTAAGTTATACAAACACCTGCCAGGGATCTCAAAGCCATACTCAGACCTGCCTGCTCCTCTACTGTAAACCTGCTGCATGATCATGTCCATGTGTGGGCTGCAGCTCCATGTTTTGGAAAGAAACACTGTATTTTTTAAGATCACTGACTCTTTACCCTGGTTTTTAATATAAATCATTGTCTAATGCTATTTGTAAGTACATTTCACACTTATTTAGAACATGAAAAAAAAATTCCATTCTTGTCTCCACACTGATTCCACTATAAAGATCTTAAAAAAAAAAAAAAAACAACAAACCAAACCTGTCAGCTTTACTTGGAGAAATGAATATATCCATAAAGATTCTCCATCAAATGACCAAAAAAAAAAAGTTAGGTGAAAACTAGTGGCATAGTAAATAAAAGCAGAATCACTACCTGACTGGTATCTGGAAATACAAATACTCTCCCAACAGTGATGAAAGTTAAGACTGAAAAAATACACCCTACCCCACTACTGAAATGTTTTCTATAGCAGGGTGAGAAGATCACAGCAAAGATGGGGATTAACACCAGCATTTAACAAAAACAAACTTGCAAATACCACAGCAGCTTTATTTCCACCTGACAAGTGACTGCTCTAAGCATATTAGCAATGCCCACATAAAATTAATCTGTAGTTCAAGAACTGGGCAATAAAGGGGGTTTTGTCTTTTAAAAATAAGACTTCACTGTTCTCTGTAGACAGAGAGGACAATTCAGGCAATAACTGTTCTCTCCAAGTTGTTATGGACCTTTAAAAGTAGGCTAGAGAAATTAAAAGAAAAAAAAAAGTGAAGAAATACCCCAGAAAAGTAGACAAAGGCAGTACTGTTGCTCACTTAAATATATTTCCTTTTGAGAAAATTAAACTTTGAAAAAAATTTCCTTCAGGAAACTTCTTATTGCATTATGAACAGGAATGTACAATATGTACTACATTAAGAGTTGTGCTTTCAATACATGAGGAGCAAAGTTCCTTGTCTTCATCACAACTTCTCAGATTTTGCTTCTGATGTGTCATCTGTCAGGTCTTTAAATCCCAATTTCTCCAGTGGTTCGTTAGCCATAAGTTGCCTAAGTTAAAAACAACAAAACATTTTATATCAACAGGAGAACAGCTGCATCTTCTACTTCATTTGCATTATTTACACCAAAGAAGTCCAAGATGTCCATAGAGAGTGACTGCCACTTGGCAAAAGAGCTTCAGTTTTGGGAAAACAGCATTCAGGGATACTTATTTTTTCCAGTTAAATGTGTTTCCTGCTCTTTTGAGGCTGAGTAAGAGTTTCCTCAGAAACTGACCTGACTCCTAATTATCTTTCATTAAGAGACTGCATAAAAGCTTCCTAAAATTCTTCCTGTGCCATTTAGGAGATTTTAAAGTGAATGTGGTGTAGAATAACATTTGTGGCACTGTAATACTTCGTTATAGTGATTTTCAGTTTTTGATTTGCACCTTTCCTCACTATCATCCCAACCAGTGTATGTGAGCATCCTTGTATCTAAGTGCACTTAAGAAGGCCTTGTGAACATTTCCCAGTGTCCTCTCTGACTCACCACTAAACTGAAAGCACTGCAAAGCACAGCAGCAATGGAAACATCCCTAGAAAAATCAACCACCAACACTGACAGAATCCCTGAATGGTTTAGGTTGGCACGGATAGAATCACAGAATCATAGAATGGTAAGGTTGGAAGGGACCTCAAAGATCATCTAGTTCCAACCCCCTGCCATAGGCAGGGACACCTCCCACTAGTACAGGTCACAGTATCACCAAAGTTGGAAAAGACCTCAAAGATCATCAAGTCCAACCCGTTACCACAGACCTCAAGACTAGAACATGACACCAAGTGCCATGTCCAGACCCGCCTTGAATACCTCCAGGGATGGTGACTCCACCACCTCCCTGGGCAGTCCATTCCAGCAGTGAATGACTCTCTCAGTGAAGAACTTTCTCCTCACCTCAAGTCTAAACTTGCCCTGGTGCAGCTTGAGACTGTGTCCTCTTGTTCTGGTGCTGGTTGCCTGAGAGAAGAAAGCAACCTCCTCCTGGCCACAACCACCCTTCAAAGGTGGGTCTCTCAAGACCTTGTCCAACCTGGCCTTGAACACCTCCAGGGAGGTTGTGGAGCACAGAATCACCCAACGTGATCATGGTTCACGTTGGGTGATTCTGTGCTCCACAACCTCCCTAGGCAACCTGTGCCAGGGTCTCACCACCCTCACTGTAAAGAACTTCCTCCTAACATCCACTTTCAATCTCCCCTCTGCCAGTTTAAAGCCACTGCCTCTTGTCCTGTCATTGCAAGACCTTGTCAATAATCCCTTCCCAGCCTTCCTGTAGCCCCCTTCAGATACTGGAAGGCTACTCTAAGGTCTCCTGGAAGCCTTCTCTTCTTCATACAGGCCTGCTGCTTCTTAAACGGACACAACCTCCCCGCACGAATGCCTCTACCACAGGTTCACTACCCTAAAGATATCTCTGCCGCTTCCCCGCCCGCGTCGTGCCCGGGGGGTCCCAGGCAAGCACTCGCCTCTCCATGCGGCACTGCAGGTAGGCCTTGGCGTCCTGCCGGCAGGCACTGCTCTCGTAGTCGCTGTTCCGGAGGCACTCCATGAACCGCTCCTTGAAGGCGCTGCACTCCCCTGAAAGACACAGCGACGGCCGCGATACCGCCGGGCCCTAGGCCCGCGGAGCGATGAGGGGAGTGGGTAAGGCAGGGGCAGGCCCGACGCCGGGCCGCGGGGAGGCAGGGCCCGCCGTGCCGTACCGAAGTGATCCAGCGGGAAGGCGCCCTTGTCCGGCGGCCGCGGCTTGAAGCTCTTGGTGCCGAAGTTCATGGCAGTGGACATCTCGCCGGTGAGAGGGGGAAGGAGAGGGGAGCGGAAGAGGCCGGGCCGGGGTCACTCTGGTTCCAGAACGGCCGCCGGGGGGAGCCGAACACCGAGAGCCGCCGGCGAGCACCGAGCGCATCGAGCAGCGCGAGGCCGCCCAGCGGGCGGAGCTCGGCCGCCGTGGAAACGGCGTCGGCACTGCTGGGGCAACCTCAGAGCCTCGCTCGGGCGGGACCACGCCGCGCAACGATGCTGAGCCGGGAGCAGGGCAGTGAAGTTCCTGCCACGGGCCTCGGCCAGCGGTGGGAGCGGCTGCGGAGGCGCCGTTGGCACGGCTCGGGGAGCCCCGGAGGAGGTTCTCCCTGGGAAGGAGGTCGGGCCGGTGGCGTTCCCAATGTTTCTCCCACTGCACCAGCATCGAAATAGAATCGGTGAAGCGTTTGAGTTGGAAACGATCTTAAAGGTCATCGAGTCCAACCATTACTTCACTGCTAAGTCTTGTCCCTCAGCACCATATCTCTGCATCTTTTAAACACCTCCAGGCACGGGGATTTAACTACTTCCCTGGGCAGCCTGCTCCAGTGTTTAATAACTCTTGCAGTGCAGAAATCTCCTGAACCTACCCTGGTGCAGCGTGAGGCTATTTCCTCGTGTCCTATCATTTGTCATTTGGGAGGAGGGACCAACACTCACCTCACTCCAACCCTCCTTTCAGGTAGCTTTAGAGAGCAACGAGGTCTCCCCATCAGCCTGGTTTTCTGCAAACTAACCCTCTCCAGTTCCTTCAGCTGCTGTTCACCAGACCTGTTCTCCAGACCCTTCACCAGCTTTGTTGCCCTTCTCTGGACACACTCCAGCAACTCAATGTCCTTCTTGTAGTAAGGGACTAAAAGCTGAACATAGTATTCAAGATGTGGCCTCCCCAGTGCTGATTACGGGGAAACAATCGCTTCACTGCTCCTGCTTGGCACACTGTTCCTAATGAACCGATTCCTTCTCATAAACCCTCACTGTTTGATTAATTGACTGCTGGACTCTCTGAAGGGGAAGAGTGGGAGCGATGGTGATGGGCAGCCTGCCTTCTGAGAGGCAAGGGAAGGGCTGTGCCCTATCACGTTTGTTCAACTGGAAATGAGGGGGATCAAGAGCAAAACTTAGTGCTCCTGTGTCAGCAAAGAGGTTTATACAGGATGCAGCCTCATCTGAGTCTCTTCACTAGCAGCTGGCAAACAGGGCCTGGACTGAGCTCCTTCCCCATTGTTATGGAGGGGTAATTAATTAATCCAAGGTTATATTTTTT